>JAXIVD010000802.1:70000-77500 GCA_036785275.1 Cancer borealis
GGTAGTGGAGGTGATAGTGGCAGTCGTAGTTGTGGCAGTAGTAACGGAGTAAGAGGAGGAGGAAGAGAACGAATAGGAGGAGGAGGAGGAGGAGGAGGAGGAGGAGGAGGAGGAGGAGGAGGAGGAGGAGGAGGAAGAAGAGGAAAGGGAGAACTCTCATCTGTATAATCATCACAAGCACCGCGTAATGGCACTTCCAGGAACACACAGAACACAAAAATAAAACAAAAGTGTATATAGAGGAAGTGTTAGAATTATTCCAGCAATCAACTTTATTACAGAGAAGCGGGCGAGTTGGGTGACACTATGTAGTTATTTCAGGCTGACGTTAGGCTTTCTCTCTCTCTCTCTCTCTCTCTCTCTCTCTCTCTCTCTCTCTCTCTCTCTCTCTCTCTCTCTCTCTCTCTCTCTCTCTCTCTCTCTCTCTCTCTCTCTCTCATTTACCGGGAACCTACGCATATTCAAGCGTCGTGGATGAAAACAATACTTTCCTTACTAACATATACGACCTACAGCCTCCTACCCACCCCTTACCACCACCACCACCACCACCACTACTACCGCAAATGTTATGTGTGTGTGTGTGTGTGGTGTGTGTGTGTGTGTGTGTGTGTGTGTGTGTGTGTGTGTGTGTGTGTGTGTGTGTGTGTGTGTGTGTCGATATACAACCACCATCACCACCACCATTACCTTCATATAAAACAGCTGAATCTATAAATATCGAACTTTTATCAAACTTTTATCACATTATCGGTGTATTATTTACTTTAGAGCAACTATTAATTACAGTTCACTTATATAAGACTATCATCATGCATAATACACATGTTCATTTACCTTTATCAACAAATAATACGAAGAAAAAAATATAGAAACTCAAAAATACACTAAGTCTTCTATTCCCTTACACTTAACATCACTTTATACCTGAAACGAGTAAGGCAAATGCACCTCCAACACTCACACCTTCCCTCCACACCTGCCTCATTTCTCTAATTACATACAAAATACCCAACTACCATTAAAAATCAGTGCATGATATTTAGGGCGAGATTAACTGCATTGCCTCGTTCCTATTCAGGCTTTTCGACTTACTTTTCACAACCCAGAAGGAGAAGTAGGAGGAAGAGGAGGAGGTAGAGGAGGTAGAGGAGGAGGAGGGCGCAGGGTCAGGGAGGCACCGCCCTTTCTAAGAGTTGAGAGGCGAAAGGCGTTGAGGCAGTTTCCTGTGAGGACTCCAAGTGGTTTGCGGCAAAAGGGGGATTTTAGCACTTTTGGTTTCCTGCCCACCATAATTATTCCCGTCTCTTTCATGCTAAGGCGGGCGTTCTGTGCACCTTAATTCCACTGTTAGTCAACCTTACAGGACCGCCAATTTTTTCCCCTTTTTTTCCCTCTTCCACCAACGAATGAGAGAGAGAGAGAGAGAGAGAGAGAGAGAGAGAGAGAGAGAGAGAGAGAGAGAGAGAGAGAGAGAGAGAGAGAGAGAGAGAGAGAGAGAGAGAGAGAGAGAGAGAGAGAGAGAGAGAGAGAGAGATGGAGAAAAAAAAAGAGTGAGCGTGCGTCCAAGACTCTTATTGGCTCCCTCCACCACTTGCGGATCTGACGTCACATCCGGATTTGGCAAAACGTGGTCTTATTGGTTGTAATTTTACGTCCCGAGTTGTTGTTTGCGAGAGAGAGAGAGAGAGAGAGAGAGAGAGAGAGAGAGAGAGAGAGAGAGAGAGAGAGAGAGAGAGAGAGAGAGAGAGAGAGAGAGAGAGAGAGACTAACACAACACATTACACCAAAGAAACACAAACAAACAAACAAACGAGGAAGTGAAGGAGGAGGTAGAAGAAGAAGAGGAGAGCAGGAAAAGGCGACAAAAGGCGACAAATTATATAAAAAAAAATAATGGAAGAAAGAAATTGAAGAATCTGGAAATATCAAGGTAAAATAACAGTTCCGCCTCCAGCGCCTTGATTGGTTATTGTCCTCGTGGAAAATTGCGCGCCAATTTTGAACTTCCCGCCGGAGACAATGGCGCCCAAATTAACAATGGCAGAGGCTGAAAATTCCATAGAGGCAACGAGAATCTGCAGCCAATTTCCCGCTAAGAATTACGGCCGAAGAGAGGAAGAGGAAGAGAAAGACTGGGAGGAGTAGGAGAAAGAGAAGGAAGAGGAGAATGAGGAGGAGGAGGAACACAAAGGAAGGACAAACAGTAGCAGACCTGATGACCCTTACGAGGCTGTTTGCTATATACTAAACAATCTGACTTATAGTGTGAGATGTTGGATAGTAAAGGCGAAGGCTCCTCCTCACCCACCTGGAAATAACATGAAAGAAAGAAAAAATATGCTTGGAAAAATCTTTAACACAAAACATTAGGTTGATTACATTTGCTAGCCACAGTTTGCTTTCCTCAGGTTTTTCCAAGTTAACAAGGGATGATAGATAGTCAGATACGTGACAAACACTCTCGCCTTGTGACCTAAACAGCGATTTTTGGATTTGTAAAGCAAAGTACGTTTATAACTACATCAAGAAAGCTGTATTAGATAGATAAAAAACAACATATAGATACACATACTCATATAGTTAATTAAAAAGTAACTCAAATCCAGGTAGGTAAACGGCATATCAATTATATGTGTATTTAGACATAGGAAAACAGATTAAAGGTAGATGAACATAATGAAGAGTAGATTTAGGATGATATATATAAGTGATAAATGGACATGGAAATAAAAATGACTGAAGGAACACACACACACACACACACACACACACACACACACACACACACACACACACACACACACACACACACACACACACACACATACACACACACACACAGGACACGCAGGATAAAGATGAGGCGTGGCGGGACGTGGAATAGGACCATCGTCACAAGGGACTTCGTAATATTCACTCACGAAACTCATTATCATAAAAATCTTATTTCCGACGGTCAGGCCCCATGAAGGTGTGTGTGTATGTGTGTGTGTGTGTGTGTGTGTGTGTGTGTGTGTGTGTGTGTGTGTGTGTGTGTGTGTGTGTGTGTGTGTGTGTGTGAATTATAAAGTGTGTGGACTCGTGGTGATGGTGGTGGCGGCGGCTGGAAAGGAAGCAGGGGCAGGAGAGGGCAAGGGGCAAGGGGCAAGGGAGGCAGGTAGGGTGCACAGGGTGGTATAGGAGGAGGCAAGAGGCAGGGATAGGGGTAGGGGCAGGGGCAGGGGTAGGGGCAGGGGCAGGGTGTGGGTCCCGTACACTCAACACCACTCCGCCGCCACACAAAGCCAAGGCGCCATGAATACTAACTCTTAAGCTCAGGAAACTCAGGAAAAATGTCTCAAAATTACGGTGTTTACAGAGATCGTGGAGCACTTTGGAGAACGGGAATTCTTGCATTAACAGCATAAAGCCGCGTATAGTGTGTTTTTGTCCCTCAATAACCGCGGTATTCAATTTCATGATTACTATTTTTGAGGTTTTCGCGCGGTTCCATTTTTGCGCAGGACGCCGAGAGTCGAGCACCAAGTGTTGATGCAGCGGCGCCTTGGCCCTTACGTGCGTCCCCCGCAGTGAGGGAGTACAAAGGCCGCCAGCCACGTGTGAGAGTCGCTTAAAAGGCCGATGCTGGGGGGCGTCAGCGTCGCTCAAACCAAGATGGCGGATGGAATCAAACAAAAGACTCACGAACTAAGGCGCCTCTTGCTCCCGCTCCAGGCTGATGATTGGCTCATATTAATATTCATTTTTAATATGGGCGGCGGCTGTGGTGCGGGCGTGAGTGATAAGTGCGGTGGGCGGAGTGACAGCGATGTCCTTAGGCTGCCGCGGACCGACACAGCCCCGGGCGCCGCGGGTCATGACAACGGCAATGCCGTCACACCAACACGCGGCGGCTCCGTCTCGGGGGGACGCGCTGTAAATGCTGGTCATGCCGCCTCCTCCTCCTCCTGCTGGAGTCGCTGCCTCCGGGACTGTGGTGGAGAGAGGAACAATCCCCCCCATCCCCCACCCCCGCCCAAACACCCTTCTTCCTCGCCTCCCTCCGCTCCAGGCTCTCATGTCAATTTGCCAAGTGCATTTTTGGCTGATGATGCGTCAAGAGCGGCGCTACAGTACGGGAGTTTGGACATTGTGTGGCGGTGATACAACACGTGGGCGGGGGGCGGCGGGGGGTGGGTGCCGGGGTGGCTGGGTGCCGGGGGCGGCATGCGGTTCCTGAAGACAGTGGCGGTGTGATGGGACTCCCGCGGGCCGCGGGGCCTCCCTCCTGGCCGTAATTTCAGGTATGAATTTTTGGAAGGGGCGCCTCGCGGATATGATGATGAAAATTTTCTAATAATTTTTGTTTCCCTGACGAGGCTGGGGGCCGCGGGCCGCATTAGCAAACGACATTTTAAAGAAAAAATTTCATACAACTTCGATGATTATATACAATTAATGCTCAGAGGTCAGGTCAAGGACAGGTCAGCAGGGTACGGCGTCCCAGTGGGCGAGGAACCGCGGCGGAATACTTAGAAGACGAGTCTTCAGGGGCACGGGGCGAAGGTTGATATAAGGCTGAGTTGCATGAGATATCGTGGCCGCGTCAGGATGAACAGTAACAACAGTAACAACAGTCAGGTGCTGCCACTCCGCGGGGCACGACAACCTTGGGCGAAACCTTGGCGGCAGGACGCAGCGCCTCGCGGGTACAGTGTTGCCTCTGATTTCCTGTGACAGATTGGTTGATGAGAGTGTAATTGTATATGTTTTTGTCCACTCTTCCCGCCGCCCAGCCGCATGTCTCCCCTGCCTCCCCTGCCGTGCTCCTGTGGGGTGGGGTGAATGGTGCCCCCGACCCTCCACATCCCCCGCCGTCACCATGATTGGCGTCACCATTGAGTCACAACAGCGGGCAGGGTAACAGGCCGCTCCAACAGCTTATTGAGGACAGCTCTTAGCCCTGGTAAATAAAGTGAGGGGAGTTTTGTGCCCTCTGTGCCCCCACTCACCCCTCTCCCCCTCCATCTCCACCTCCTCCTCCTCCAATAACTATACGAATAAACCTCCTTTCTTGTCTCTCTCCTATCTTATCTGCCTCCTGTTCCTGTTCTCCACAATAGGACTTCCTTGCAATCCAAACTCGACCGCCTTTCCTTCTCATCATATTCTCAGTTTTCACGACCCAGTCCTCCCTTCGTCCTCCTCCTCCCCCAATTCACCACCTCCTCGCCCTCTGTTCCATCTTCCATATTATTTATCTCGCTGCTCATCTGTCACGCGGGTCCAGGTGGCTGTTTGTCCGGCTGTCAGTCCTCCATCTCGTGAAGGAGAGGAGAGGAACGGGTCCCAGCGCGATACAACAAGAATCGTATCTTAATAACTACGACAAAGGGAAGACGGAATGGAAAAAAAGATGGAATTAAACAGGATGAAAAAACGAAAATTAAATTCTTATATTGGTCTGTAATCTGAAGAAAAAAAAAAGCGCGTTTATAGAAGGAAAACCGCAAGTAAACTTAGAAAAACATGAACTTGAGGTGAAAAAAGCATCCCCTTGGTAATGGTTTTCTTATACTTTCCTAAATAGTAATAAATATGTATGAGAAAAATATATATGAGAGAAAAATAAACCAATAATGAAAGGTATTCAAGCTTTTATACCAAACCGGCTTGAGGTTATCTGATCCCTTATACCAGGGACCAAATATGAAAAAAAAAAATATATATATACATATCAATAACGAAAAAAATTTATGATTGGAACATTCAACTAAAACTACGAATGAGACACAATGATATACAGGAAAGTAAAGAAAAAAAAGGAAGTAAAAAGAAAAAAAAATACTGATAACTTTAGTGCATATGAAAAAATATAAATAAAACAAACTAAAACAAGCATAAATAAATTTAAAAAATACCAAAAAATAAATAGAAAACTAGATGAGAGATGATAACTTTGCTATCATAAAAAAAAAATGAAGGGAGGAAGAGAGGGAAGATGAGAGGAAGGGAGGACAAGGGACTAAGCTTGGCAGGGTGAGGGAGGCAGGGAGGCAGGGAGGCAGGGAGGCAGGGAAGGGGTGAAGGGTGTTGAAAAGGGAATATGCACAGACGGATGAGTAGGAAGAGAGGGAGGGGAAGAGGAGACCAATAAAAGAAGAGGATGAGGGTATATAAGCGATTTCAGTGAACTGGTTTGGGCGGGAGAGGGTGGGGCATGGCAGGAGAGAAGGGCGGGGTGGGAAGGGAAGGGGCGGGGAGGGGCGGGAAGGGGAGAATGGGACGAGGAGTGTTTGTCGGTATGAGAAGTAGACCTGAATGAATGGCCCTCGTTCCCCCCTTTCATGAAGCAGCCCAGCCCTGCCCTGCCCTGCCCTCAGCCCGCCATTTTGTGCTGTCCTAAGGTCCTAATGTCCATCTGGGTATGAATTGGGCATGAAAGACTCATTTTATTTAGAGTATAAGGATGGGTATGAATGGGTATGGGTGTACTAAGAGCAACTTTAATTTTAACTTTCATGCCCAAGATTTTGCTTTTTACTTCAACTTTAAAATCCAAGACAAGAAAGAGAGAGAAAAAAATTAATAGTCATGAAAGTAAAATTAATAGATATAAGAATAGAAAGAATAGTTAAATAGATAGATTGATAAAGTTGATGTTTAACTGTTATTTTATTTTGATTACTGTGACATTGAAACTCAAGGTCATTTCTATAGAATTACTGTATATAACATGGAGATAATAGAACATATATATACATCTAAACTACACAGCATTATATTTTCTTTCTCTTAGTGCGACTTTAACTATAAAAAAAAACCACACATCGATATGACAAAACAAACACCAAAAAAAACAAAACTTAAGACCATCCACCTATTTTTTTTTTTTTTGAAGATTCGAATGATTTTTGTATTCCTTTAGATCGACAGTTTCCCTTTCTTCCCACATCCAACACATCTCCATTGCACCTTTCCTCGTCATTTTTTCCAGCTATTGATTCGCATTTAAGTTAAAGAAGTCAACCAAAGGGACTCAGGATAACAAAAAACACACTTCTGTTTCTTCGTCTTAATGTTCGTATTTTCCTGCATCGATTCCTTGCCTTTATAAGATGATGCGTGTGTATTCCCAGCCTGTGAAGCCTTTTTATAATGGATCGATGGTTGAATTAACGGCTTTGATATCCAAATACAGTCGTTTTATCTCCCTACCTTCCTCCTTATACATCAAAACGTACACACAGCTATCCTCCGTGTGCGTTTTTATGTATGTGTGTGTATATGTGTGTGTGCATCACTAAAGATCACCATTACGGATCTGACTCGCCCAAAGCGGCCATTGAAGATAAATAAACCGAAGAGATGAACGTACAAAATTATTTCCTCCTTCCATTCTTCTCTCTCCCGTCTCTCTCCTAGTCTTTCTCTCTCCTTATCTACTACCAGTCATCCCTCACCTTCCTCCTGCATCCCTCTCCCATGCTACCCCTTCCTTCCTTCCTTCCCTTCCTT
>JAXIVD010000802.1:82694-119683 GCA_036785275.1 Cancer borealis
AGTAGACAGAGAGGTTTACAGAACATTAATTAATTACAGGAGGCTACTCATTCAAATATTAATGTGTGGGCAGATGTATTGAGGTGGCATGTTTGTTAGAATGGTGTCTCTCTGGTATAGCCAGTCTCTCTCTCTCTCTCTCTCTCTCTCTCTCTCTCTCTCTCTCTCTCTCTCTCTCTCTCTCTCTCTCTCTCTCTCTCTCTCTCTCTCTCTCTCTCTCTCCCCCCCCCCCCCCCCTCTCTCTCGGTCGTATCCTTTTTCTCCCTTCCCACCTCTCATTTTCCTTGTCCCATTCCTCATCCTTTCCTCCCCTCCTCTGCCCCTGCCTCCTACTACCTCTTATCACTCCCCCCTCTATAATGCTCTTTTCCCCCAGCCACATGTCATCCCTTCCTCCTCCTCGTTTCTTTACTAAGAGCGCATTTCGCTAAAAGGCAGTCGCGCTCATCAACAATCAATGTCTGGCAAACACATCCCAGTTTTATATACTATCTGTTCGACGTGTGTATTTTTCAGGTGATGTAGCTCTTGTTAGCTGGGTGTTTGTATTGAAAGGCCTGGCGGTGGTGGGGACAGGGTGTGTGTGTTTCAATAATGGTTTCACATGTAGAGGCGGGGCTCACGAGGGTTAATTGGTGAAGCAGCTCGTGTATATTCTTAACGTTCTCTTCATCCTGGTGTATTTCTTGAAGCCTACAGAGTGTGAGTGAATCGGAGCTCTCAAGGGATAATTGGTGAAACAACTTGTGTATATCTACGACGGTTCTTAACTCCGGGTACACAAGCATGACACAAGGACTACTACAAAAAAATTTCATATTGGCATCGCTTCATGGCTCAGCAGTACATACTCGTAAAACCATATCCCTTGAAAATACCTTGTAATACGCAAGAGATGTACTTATCCCTGCTAGGGATCCCTTGTATTAGATAAGCATGTATAGTTTGTATGGCCAAAGGAAGAGGAGGCAGCATTAATATTTCAGCATTAGCTGACTATTATCTCTTCTCCTGCTGGTGCAGAAGCTGTACACCTCTGAACCTAATACTGACACAGAGCCAGTCATGGACTCTACCTCCTCCTTCTCCGGAATACGCACGCCTATCTCCTTCAGCTCACGGCGGATCTTATCCTATTTATTCGTCAAGACAAAATGACTTTTCCTGCTTGATGACGCTCAGTGCTGAACCATGAAAACTGAACAGTAAATAACATGGCCCAGCAATGTTCTTCACCGGATTATTTGATGCCTTTTTGTATGAATTGGTCCTATATCACCAGTAGGCTTGATGGAGGCGTTGAATGGTCGGCCTCCGCCCTTCAGTAGCGCAAGTTAGAATTACTAAGATGATCCCTAGATTGTGAAACAAGCCTTACGAAGAACGATTAAAGGAACTGAACTTATTCAGTTTATCCAAACGTATGCTAGGAGGAAGCTTAATTGAGGTAATAAACATTTTCCGTGGCCTCGAAATTATTAATATAAACGACTATTTAACTACCGATCTCACAAGCACCACTCATAACAAAGGTTTCAAGATCATTGTAAAGCGTTTTAGATCGAACGAAACAAAAAAAAAATTCTTTGATAGAATCATGAATATTTGGAGCTCACTACCAGCACAAATAGTTAACAGTAACACAATATAATAATTTAAGAAAAAGCTTGATAAGCACTTAGCATCCATTCACCAAATCAAGTATTCCATTCATGCGTAATTTTTTGTTCCAGTGGTGGCAATAGCCGTAGATTACTCCTGTTTTTCTCACTTTCCTATACGAATTCCATGATAGTTTTTTCCATACTACGTGGTATCACTTCCTCTTCTGGTCAGCTTCGGCTGGAGGGAAGGGTAGGTGGGGAGGAACCTTCCACTTTGCTGTCCTTTTGTCTCTATCAAGTAGATATTATAGTAGTAGTGTATCTAAACAGACAGCCTCGTTAGGTCCAGTAGGACTGTTGGTGTCTGTTTTTCCTTTGTACTCCTTTGTGTGTGTGTGTGTGTGTGTGTGTGTGTGTGTGTGTGTGTGTGTGTGTGTGTGTGTGTGTGTGTGTGTGTGTGTGTGTGTATGTGTGTGTGTGTGTGTGTGTGTGTGTGTGTGTGTGTGTCTGTCTGTCTGTCTGTCTGTCTACCTGTCTTTCTGTCTGTTTGTCTGTCTGTCTGTGAGTGTGCATGCGTGCATGCGAGCGCGCGTGAGTGAGTGTGTGTGTGTGTGTGTGTGTGTGTGTGTGTGTGTGTGTGTGTGTGTGTGTGTGTGTGTGTGTGTGTGTGTGTGTGTGTGTAATAATGATAATAATAATGATAATAATAATAATAATAATAATAATGTATCGGTGATTCTTTTGCCCGTATAGCCACCAATTGTGTTGGAATATGATGTGTTCTTGTTTTGGTACCGGGCCTGGTCACCGCGTGGCATGGAGTAGGGTAGAGGTAGCGTGGATGATACAGGTCTTGTTGAAACACACACGGCTGATATATTGATGATATATTGAACAACACACTTGATGTAGATATAGAAATATACAGTGACTATGAAACCTTGGCCTGCCTTGAGAGAGATGACGAAACGACTTGTTGATGGTAGTAGCGAGCTGAGAGATGAGCGACTTGGCAGGGTGGAAGCCGGAAGATGAGTGAGGATGAGAGGTGCGACGAAGGAGTAACAGTGGGTGGAGCCAAGGGTTCGCGCGGTAAAATGCGCGACTATGATTGGCCTGAGTTGACCTATGATGACGTCACGGAAACAGAGCTTTCTGATTGGAAGCGGCACGTGATCCTCTGACTCGACGCCTTGGCTGGGATGTGAATTCTACGAAAATTCCCTTACCCGCATACACTCTCTCTCTCGGCTAAAAACAATGAATAACTTAAAACTAGTTAACAATGATTTACAGATATAGATATGATACAAATACTTCCCCCTTGGAAGCATACGTCCTCGTATGTCGAGGTAAAGAATACAATCAGAGAGGGGGGACGATGAAATACATTGGATACAATACAGAATACACAATACGAATACACAATGAGACTAAGACATAATACATGATAAAAAATACATGAGACATGAACAAGAATCAGGATGTAGCCTTTACATAGATACATATATATACATAATGTATACAGTTGGACAGGAATGAAAGGAAAGATGAAGGAAATGGCTAGTAGACTGGACGAGACCGGAGCTGATATTTAGGTGAGGATGAGATGGGGGGTGAAGGTGGCTGACTTTCAACAATGTCAGGAGCATTTTCTGGTAGTGGAGAGGTAGGTTCGAAATCGAAACCACGATCAACCCGTTTGAGATGGTCTCTATGAACAAAGGTTTCACTGCCTGAACTTAGGTTTCTGAGTTTGAACTTGTGACCGGCCATCTTTTCGATTACACGGTGAGGTCCGTTGAATCGGGGATCGAGTTTAGAGTGGCGGTCTTGGACTTTGGTGAACACGATGTCACCAACCTCGATGTCGTGCGGTTTAGCGCGCTGATGCTGTTTATGCAGCATAGATTCCTGAGAGGCGGTAAGTCTGTCACGGACGGACATATGAATGCGCTGGAAAGCTGAAACGCGATTTTGAACATAATCGTCAACGTTGTATAGAGGACGAGGGTCAGAGGAGAGAAACTCATATGGGAGTCTTTTGTCAGAGCCATATAAAATGAAATGTGGAGACTCGTTGATCGAAGAGTGAATCGCAGCGTTAAGAGAGCATGCGACTAGGGGAATGTGATCATCCCATGAAGAGCTTGAATTGGCAATGAAGCGTAAGATGTCTAGAATTCGACGGTTTGCTCTCTCGACTTTTCCGTTCGCTTGAGGGGAATAGGGAACAATGTTGCACTTTTTAATTTGAAATGACTCGCAAACAGCTTTGAAGATGGCATTGTTGAATTCGGTGCCATTATCTGATAGAAGTACTTTAGGAGATGCATACCGGCATATGACTTCATCTATCAGTGCTCGTGCAACTGAACGTGCAGATTTGTCTTTGAGAGGAACCAAGATGCTGAAGCGTGAAAAACTATCGATACAGACGAGCAAATAGTGAAAACCGTTCTCCGTCAGAGGGAGTTTCAAAATATCGACTGACAGACTGTCCCAAGGAGCATGAGTGATAGGATATGGGAGGTTCGGAGACTCATGATGGAGAGAGGGACGATGCTCAGCGCATGAAGCGCATAAGAGACAATGACGGATGATGTCTTTCCTCATGGAAGGCCAGAAATATGATCTTTGAGCCTGTTTGAATGCTCTATCTTTGCCTGGATGACCGGCAAGAGGGGAGTCATGAACGTGATACAAGATAATAGGGACAAGAGCTTCTGGAATGACAAGCTGAGATGCATGATGTAATGAATCGTCCTCAGAAATGACAGAACTAGATTTATAGAGGACATCGTCTCGAAGCAAAAAGGAATCTGGGGAGAATGGCAAGCTTGGAAGGTTACTGGCATCACCTGATTCAAGATAATAAATGAGACGTTTGCAGAATTGATCAGACCTTTGAAGGGATTTGACTTCCTCAAGAGTGGGGAGTGACTGTGAGGTTGTGAGCAGACTGACAGGAGCGACATGACGGGACAGAGCGTCAGCGACAGAATTAGCTTTACCTGGGATGTACGCGAATGAAGGATTGTACTCTTGAACAGTGAGTTGCCAACGGGCAAATTTTCCGGTTAAACTGGTTCCTTTGAATAACTCTGTGACAGCAAAATGATCGGTTAGAACGTGGATCTTATATCCGAGTATGATGTCTCTGAAGTGACGAAGAGACCAAACAACTGCGAGAGCTTCGCGGTGAGTGACACTGTAGTTGCGCTCAGCAGCATTGAGCAGACGACTGGCAAAGGCAACTGCGCGTGATTTACCATTTTCATCTCGTTGCATGAGGACAGAACCGATACCGATGTTTGATGCGTCAGTGCAAAGAATAAACTCCTTATTGAAATTAGGAAATGCGAGGACAGGAGCGTTGCATAAGGCTTGCTTGAGGGTAGCGAATGCTTTCTCGCACTCGTCCGTCCATGCGAATGTTACATTCTTTTTAAACAATGATGTGAGAGGTTGAGCGATTTTACTGAAATCTTTGATAAATTGCCGATAAAATCCTGCAAGGCCAATGAAACTACGAACGTCATCGGCAGAACTAGGAGTAGGAAACCGTGATATCGCATGAATTTTATCGTCAAGAGTGTGGATGCCATTTTTGTCAACCTTGTGGCCTAAGAATTTGATTTCACGTTTGAGGAACTGACATTTACTGAGTTTAAGAGTTAACCCAGCCTTTGCAAAAACGTGACAGAACGTCTGAGATGGTTTCGAGGTGTTCAGGAAGGTCCTTTGATGCGACTATCACATCGTCTAAGTAACAAAACACCGAAGAGCCTAAGAGGCCAGAGAGAACTGAGTTCATGAGACGCATGAAAGTTAAGGGACTATTACGTAAACCCATGGCCATACGTTTGAAAGCGTACTGGCCAGATGATGTGGTGAAAGCAGTGTAGTGCCGTGAACTTTCTTCTAGCTCGACCTGGAAGAAACCAGACTGAAGGTCGAGGGTGGAAAATACACTGTTTGAATCACCTATTGACTGGAGGAGATCAGACAAGATTGGCATAGGGAATCGATCGGGTATCGTCGCGGCGTTTAAACCACGGAAATCGACGACTACTCTCCACTCACCATTGGACTTAGGAACTAGAAACAGCGGGGCATTGAATGGTGATGCCGCTGGCTCTATGATATCCTCGTCCAGCATGCTTCTGACAGCGTCGTCCATTAACGTCCTGCGGCTGTGTGGGATGCGATAAGCCGGGACGTAGATGGGTGTCGAGCCTGGGGTGAGGTGGATGGAATGACGAACAGCATCGGTCTTGCCCAGAGGTTCACCCGGAAGAGAGACACATGACCTGAAAGTCGATAAGAGGGCAAGTAAATCTGTTTTTGTTTCAGGAAAATCAACATCACCAATATGCTGGTCAAGAAGAGGAGGAGGAGAATCTGAGGCAATTGGTGAAGACATGGATGTGTGACAAGGAGATGAGGTGACAGGGGTGACAGGAGCAGGATAAGGGAGAACTTCGCTTAAAGTCACGCCAGATTGAAGGGATATAGGGTGATTCGTGAGATTCTGAATGGCAATACAGCAAGAACTATCCTTGTCTAGGGTTGAAAGAACTGACTCGAGAGCGACACCATTCACTCGGGCAGAGTCGGGCAAACATAAGATGTCTGTCCCGGGGGGCACACCTTTGACGACGACGCGCACCAAACAGAGGTGGGTCTGTGTGACTACCACAGAGGAGGTCAACACAGCTTTCCTGAGTCTGGTGTTCGAGAGGACGTCAGACAGTGTTGTAGGAGAAGAGGGATTGTCGGTATCGCTGTGCAGCGCTTCGCTAGGTGAGTCGGCTGGCGTAGATGATAAGACAGGATCAGGGATTACTGAGGGTGTCTCGAGCGATGAGGGAGGGACATGACATGAGTCCTGAGAAGGCGCGTGTATGACAACGTAGACATCAGATGGTGGCGGTGACTCAGGGAAGGGTGAGGCAGAGATGAAGGTGCCATTCTGGGCGATTTGATGAATAGAAGGGAAAAGTGAGATGTTGAAGTGAGACATTGTATGGTATCCTATCAATATTTCAGCTGCAAAACATACATCATCCATGACATAGAAAAAATCTGAGATAGAAGGTTCAAGTGGAGACAAACAGATACTGAGGAGAACCTTTCTATGAGGTATGACAACGTTTCCAGAAATACCAGTAACAGTGATGTCTGGTGGATAACTCTGAAACTTGTGCCTTGAGGCGGCAGAGAGTTTTTCAAAAACATGAGTTTTAATGATGTTGACTGAGGCACCAGAATCGAAAAATGCACGGCATTTGTGAGAGGCTAATTTGACGTCAGCAGTCAGACCTTGGAAAAATCCGGAGGATTTAACAGGGACACATGGGAGAGGCACTGTCTGTGCATCCGCGAAAACAACACGTTTATGAGATGACTTACTACCTGCGGTCTTTAGAATGGACTTGAGTGTTACCGAGGAGGTGCGAGGCTCTGGCGCGAATCGTTTCCCGAAGATTGAGAAGACTGCATTTGTTGCTGGAAAAGGCGACATTCCTCAAGTGAGTGACCGCGTTTATTATGAAGGGAGCAGAAGGCATTACTGTTGAATTTATGATAACCTCTTTCGTCAAGCATTACTCGACAGTCCGCTGAGACGTGACCTTTGAGTCCACATCGGTAACATGTTACCTTTCTCGAGTCACGGGAGGATGAACGGTGACGAGAATGAGAGCGTTGATCAGAACGTGACAAATGAGTGTTTGAAGGTGGAGATGGGCTCTGGGGGGAGGAGCTTCGGTGAGAAAATGGGGGCTTGATTAAGGAATGCGGTGACTGAACTAAACTTACTGGCTGAGGAACAGGTGGCGATTTCTCTGATATTTTCTTGCACGGATCATGCAAGAAATCTTCCTTACTGAATTTAATGTCGCTTGCAACGGTGAAGGTTGGTGAATCGAGCTGAACAAGGAACAGGAAATACGACATAAGGCGTTTGAAATCAGTAGAAGATATTTTATTGTTTGCGTCAATCCACTGAGAGGATTTCATTTGATCTGTTAACTCAGCACTGAGAGAGGATGCAATATTCTCTGCCTTATACACATCATGAGTAGAACGAGCAATATTAGTGAGAGTTTGAGCAATTTTGAGGAAGGAATGAGTTGCACCTAATTTTGAGTGACCAGAGAAATGAGAGATTAATGCTGTGGTGAGTTCATCGTATGTAGAAAAACTGAGGAATTTATCGGTTTTTATGAGTTTTCCCGCAAGACTAGATGGGTCATGACAAATCCGTGATTTTAAAATGGCTAATTTTTCCACATCAGAATGAGCTGAGCGACGTGTACATTCATCATTTACACGCCGGACAAAGGCTTGGACTGATTCAGAGTTAGTACCAGAAAAAGGAGGAATTGAGACATTATCAGATATGAGAGTAACCTGAGGTGTTGGTGTGTGAAGTGACTGGTCGTTAGACATCGTGAGGGAAATAGTGCTCACGTTGAGGAAACACACAAGAAAACAGAGAAACACTGAGTGTACACAAAAATGTAGAATAACTGGCACAATAAAGAAAAATATAATAAGAACTAAGATACTTAACTAGCAGAGGACCAAGGAGGTGGAACACGTGGGCGCTGACTGGTCACGTGGTGAATGGGCGTATTTCTGGGCTGCGACACGTGGTGAGGGCGATGGGCGTCTTGAGGGCGGAGACACGTGGTGAGGGCGTGGAAAACTTGTTTGAGGGGCCACGTGGTGATGACCGTCTTGAAGGGACACGTGGTGAAGGGCGATGGGCGTCTTGAGGGCGCCACGTGGTGATGCGTGGGCAGCGAAGATGGCGCGCCGCGAACAAAATGGAGGTAGAGGTGATGGGCGTCTTGAACAGCAGGGCGAGGAGGCTTGTACTCACTCGGAACAGATGCTACTGCAGAAGGGCGACGAAGGAAGCGACTGCAGGGCGTAGAGGAGAACACGAGGTGGGCGAGGCAAGGGCAGAACGATGCACGTGGTGAGTGTAGAGACGACGGAGGAAGATGAAGCTTGATAATTCGTCGCTTGGAAGGATGAATACCACCGTTGCACACCAATTGTATCGGTGATGTGGATGTTACAGGTCTTGTTGAAACACACACGGCTTGATATAGATGATATATTGAACAACACACTTGATGTAGATATAGAAATATACAGTGACTATGAAACCTTGGCCTGCCTTGAGAGAGATGACGAAACGACTTGTTGATGGTAGTAGCGAGCTGAGAGATGAGCGAATTGGCAGGGTGGAAGCCGGAAGATGAGTGAGGATGAGAGGTGGTGCTGGCGGGCGACGAAGGAGTAACAGTGGGTGGAGCCAAGGGTTTGCGCGGTAAAATGCGCGACTATGATTGGCCTGAGTTGACCTATGATGACGTCACGGAAACAGAGCTTTCTGATTGGAAGCGGCACGTGATCCTCTGACTCGACGCCTTGGCTGGGATGTGAATTCTACGAAAATTCCCTTACCCGCATACACTCTCTCTCTCGGCTAAAAACAATGAATAACTTAAAACTAGTTAACAATGATTTACAGATATAGATATGATACAAATACTTCCCCCTTGGAAGCATACGTCCTCGTATGTCGAGGTAAAGAATACAATCAGAGAGGGGGGACGATGAAATACATTGGATACAATACAGAATACACAATACGAATACACAATGAGACTAAGACATAATACATGATAAAAAATACATGAGACATGAACAAGAATCAGGATGTAGCCTTTACATAGATACATATATATACATAATGTATACAGTTGGACAGGAATGAAAGGAAAGATGAAGGAAATGGCTAGTAGACTGGACGAGACCGGAGCTGATATTTAGGTGAGGATGAGATGGGGGGTGAAGGTGGCTGACTTTCAACAATGTCAGGAGCATTTTCTGGTAGTGGAGAGGTAGGTTCGAAATCGAAACCACGATCAACCCGTTTGAGATGGTCTCTATGAACAAAGGTTTCACTGCCTGAACTTAGGTTTCTGAGTTTGAACTTGTGACCGGCCATCTTTTCGATTACACGGTGAGGTCCGTTGAATCGGGGATCGAGTTTAGAGTGGCGGTCTTGGACTTTGGTGAACACGATGTCACCAACCTCGATGTCGTGCGGTTTAGCGCGCTGATGCTGTTTATGCAGCATAGATTCCTGAGAGGCGGTAAGTCTGTCACGGACGGACATATGAATGCGCTGGAAAGCTGAAACGCGATTTTGAACATAATCGTCAACGTTGTATAGAGGACGAGGGTCAGAGGAGAGAAACTCATATGGGAGTCTTTTGTCAGAGCCATATAAAATGAAATGTGGAGACTCGTTGATCGAAGAGTGAATCGCAGCGTTAAGAGAGCATGCGACTAGGGGAATGTGATCATCCCATGAAGAGCTTGAATTGGCAATGAAGCGTAAGATGTCTAGAATTCGACGGTTTGCTCTCTCGACTTTTCCGTTCGCTTGAGGGGAATAGGGAACAATGTTGCACTTTTTAATTTGAAATGACTCGCAAACAGCTTTGAAGATGGCATTGTTGAATTCGGTGCCATTATCTGATAGAAGTACTTTAGGAGATGCATACCGGCATATGACTTCATCTATCAGTGCTCGTGCAACTGAACGTGCAGATTTGTCTTTGAGAGGAACCAAGATGCTGAAGCGTGAAAAACTATCGATACAGACGAGCAAATAGTGAAAACCGTTCTCCGTCAGAGGGAGTTTCAAAATATCGACTGACAGACTGTCCCAAGGAGCATGAGTGATAGGATATGGGAGGTTCGGAGACTCATGATGGAGAGAGGGACGATGCTCAGCGCATGAAGCGCATAAGAGACAATGACGGATGATGTCTTTCCTCATGGAAGGCCAGAAATATGATCTTTGAGCCTGTTTGAATGCTCTATCTTTGCCTGGATGACCGGCAAGAGGGGAGTCATGAACGTGATACAAGATAATAGGGACAAGAGCTTCTGGAATGACAAGCTGAGATGCATGATGTAATGAATCGTCCTCAGAAATGACAGAACTAGATTTATAGAGGACATCGTCTCGAAGCAAAAAGGAATCTGGGGAGAATGGCAAGCTTGGAAGGTTACTGGCATCACCTGATTCAAGATAATAAATGAGACGTTTGCAGAATTGATCAGACCTTTGAAGGGATTTGACTTCCTCAAGAGTGGGGAGTGACTGTGAGGTTGTGAGCAGACTGACAGGAGCGACATGACGGGACAGAGCGTCAGCGACAGAATTAGCTTTACCTGGGATGTACGCGAATGAAGGATTGTACTCTTGAACAGTGAGTTGCCAACGGGCAAATTTTCCGGTTAAACTGGTTCCTTTGAATAACTCTGTGACAGCAAAATGATCGGTTAGAACGTGGATCTTATATCCGAGTATGATGTCTCTGAAGTGACGAAGAGACCAAACAACTGCGAGAGCTTCGCGGTGAGTGACACTGTAGTTGCGCTCAGCAGCATTGAGCAGACGACTGGCAAAGGCAACTGCGCGTGATTTACCATTTTCATCTCGTTGCATGAGGACAGAACCGATACCGATGTTTGATGCGTCAGTGCAAAGAATAAACTCCTTATTGAAATTAGGAAATGCGAGGACAGGAGCGTTGCATAAGGCTTGCTTGAGGGTAGCGAATGCTTTCTCGCACTCGTCCGTCCATGCGAATGTTACATTCTTTTTAAACAATGATGTGAGAGGTTGAGCGATTTTACTGAAATCTTTGATAAATTGCCGATAAAATCCTGCAAGGCCAATGAAACTACGAACGTCATCGGCAGAACTAGGAGTAGGAAACCGTGATATCGCATGAATTTTATCGTCAAGAGTGTGGATGCCATTTTTGTCAACCTTGTGGCCTAAGAATTTGATTTCACGTTTGAGGAACTGACATTTACTGAGTTTAAGAGTTAACCCAGCCTTTGCAAAAACGTGACAGAACGTCTGAGATGGTTTCGAGGTGTTCAGGAAGGTCCTTTGATGCGACTATCACATCGTCTAAGTAACAAAACACCGAAGAGCCTAAGAGGCCAGAGAGAACTGAGTTCATGAGACGCATGAAAGTTAAGGGACTATTACGTAAACCCATGGCCATACGTTTGAAAGCGTACTGGCCAGATGATGTGGTGAAAGCAGTGTAGTGCCGTGAACTTTCTTCTAGCTCGACCTGGAAGAAACCAGACTGAAGGTCGAGGGTGGAAAATACACTGTTTGAATCACCTATTGACTGGAGGAGATCAGACAAGATTGGCATAGGGAATCGATCGGGTATCGTCGCGGCGTTTAAACCACGGAAATCGACGACTACTCTCCACTCACCATTGGACTTAGGAACTAGAAACAGCGGGGCATTGAATGGTGATGCCGCTGGCTCTATGATATCCTCGTCCAGCATGCTTCTGACAGCGTCGTCCATTAACGTCCTGCGGCTGTGTGGGATGCGATAAGCCGGGACGTAGATGGGTGTCGAGCCTGGGGTGAGGTGGATGGAATGACAAACAGCATCGGTCTTGCCCAGAGGCTCACCCGGAAGAGAGACACATGACCTGAAAGTCGATAAGAGGGCAAGTAAATCTGTTTTCGTTTCAGGAAAATCAACATCACCAATATGCTGGTCAAGAAGAGGAGGAGGAGAATCTGAGGCAATTGGTGAAGACATGGATGTGTGACAAGGAGATGAGGTGACAGGGGTGACAGGAGCAGGATAAGGGAGAACTTCGCTTAAAGTCACGCCAGATTGAAGGGATATAGGGTGATTCGTGAGATTCTGAATGGCAATACAGCAAGAACTATCCTTGTCTAGGGTTGAAAGAACTGACTCGAGAGCGACACCATTCACTCGGGCAGAGTCGGGCAAACATAAGATGTCTGTCCCGGGGGGCACACCTTTGACGACGACGCGCACCAAACAGAGGTGGGTCTGTGTGACTACCACAGAGGAGGTCAACACAGCTTTCCTGAGTCTGGTGTTCGAGAGGACGTCAGACAGTGTTGTAGGAGAAGAGGGATTGTCGGTATCGCTGTGCAGCGCTTCGCTAGGTGAGTCGGCTGGCGTAGATGATAAGACAGGATCAGGGATTACTGAGGGTGTCTCGAGCGATGAGGGAGGGACATGACATGAGTCCTGAGAAGGCGCGTGTATGACAACGTAGACATCAGATGGTGGCGGTGACTCAGGGAAGGGTGAGGCAGAGATGAAGGTGCCATTCTGGGCGATTTGATGAATAGAAGGGAAAAGTGAGATGTTGAAGTGAGACATTGTATGGTATCCTATCAATATTTCAGCTGCAAAACATACATCATCCATGACATAGAAAAAATCTGAGATAGAAGGTTCAAGTGGAGACAAACAGATACTGAGGAGAACCTTTCTATGAGGTATGACAACGTTTCCAGAAATACCAGTAACAGTGATGTCTGGTGGATAACTCTGAAACTTGTGCCTTGAGGCGGCAGAGAGTTTTTCAAAAACATGAGTTTTAATGATGTTGACTGAGGCACCAGAATCGAAAAATGCACGGCATTTGTGAGAGGCTAATTTGACGTCAGCAGTCAGACCTTGGAAAAATCCGGAGGATTTAACAGGGACACATGGGAGAGGCACTGTCTGTGCATCCGCGAAAACAACACGTTTATGAGATGACTTACTACCTGCGGTCTTTAGAATGGACTTGAGTGTTACCGAGGAGGTGCGAGGCTCTGGCGCGAATCGTTTCCCGAAGATTGAGAAGACTGCATTTGTTGCTGGAAAAGGCGACATTCCTCAAGTGAGTGACCGCGTTTATTATGAAGGGAGCAGAAGGCATTACTGTTGAATTTATGATAACCTCTTTCGTCAAGCATTACTCGACAGTCCGCTGAGACGTGACCTTTGAGTCCACATCGGTAACATGTTACCTTTCTCGAGTCACGGGAGGATGAACGGTGACGAGAATGAGAGCGTTGATCAGAACGTGACAAATGAGTGTTTGAAGGTGGAGATGGGCTCTGGGGGGAGGAGCTTCGGTGAGAAAATGGGGGCTTGATTAAGGAATGCGGTGACTGAACTAAACTTACTGGCTGAGGAACAGGTGGCGATTTCTCTGATATTTTCTTGCACAGATCATGCAAGAAATCTTCCTTACTGAATTTAATGTCGCTTGCAACGGTGAAGGTTGGTGAATCGAGCTGAACAAGGAACAGGAAATACGACATAAGGCGTTTGAAATCAGTAGAAGATATTTTATTGTTTGCGTCAATCCACTGAGAGGATTTCATTTGATCTGTTAACTCAGCACTGAGAGAGGATGCAATATTCTCTGCCTTATACACATCATGAGTAGAACGAGCAATATTAGTGAGAGTTTGAGCAATTTTGAGGAAGGAATGAGTTGCACCTAATTTTGAGTGACCAGAGAAATGAGAGATTAATGCTGTGGTGAGTTCATCGTATGTAGAAAAACTGAGGAATTTATCGGTTTTTATGAGTTTTCCCGCAAGACTAGATGGGTCATGACAAATCCGTGATTTTAAAATGGCTAATTTTTCCACATCAGAATGAGCTGAGCGACGTGTACATTCATCATTTACACGCCGGACAAAGGCTTGGACTGATTCAGAGTTAGTACCAGAAAAAGGAGGAATTGAGACATTATCAGATATGAGAGTAACCTGAGGTGTGGGTGTGTGAAGTGACTGGTCGTTAGACATCGTGAGGGAAATAGTGCTCACGTTGAGGAAACACACAAGAAAACAGAGAAACACTGAGTGTACACAAAAATGTAGAATAACTGGCACAATAAAGAAAAATATAATAAGAACTAAGGTACTTAACTAGCAGAGGACCAAGGAGGTGGAACACGTGGGCGCTGACTGGTCACGTGGTGAATGGGCGTATTTCTGGACTGCGACACGTGGTGAGGGCGATGGGCGTCTTGAGGGCGGAGACACGTGGTGAGGGCGTGGAAAACTTGTTTGAGGGGCCACGTGGTGATGACCGTCTTGAAGGGACACGTGGTGAAGGGCGATGGGCGTCTTGAGGGCGCCACGTGGTGATGCGTGGGCAGCGAAGATGGCGCGCCGCGAACAAAATGGAGGTAGAGGTGATGGGCGTCTTGAACAGCAGGGCGAGGAGGCTTGTACTCACTCGGAACAGATGCTACTGCAGAAGGGCGACGAAGGAAGCGACTGCAGGGCGTAGAGGAGAACACGAGGTGGGCGAGGCAAGGGCAGAACGATGCACGTGGTGAGTGTAGAGACGACGGAGGAAGATGAAGCTTGATAATTCGTCGCTTGGAAGGATGAATACCACCGTTGCACACCAATTGTATCGGTGATGTGGATGTTACAGGTCTTGTTGAAACACACACGGCTTGATATAGATGATATATTGAACAACACACTTGATGTAGATATAGAAATATACAGTGACTATGAAACCTTGGCCTGCCTTGAGAGAGATGACGAAACGACTTGTTGATGGTAGTAGCGAGCTGAGAGATGAGCGAATTGGCAGGGTGGAAGCCGGAAGATGAGTGAGGATGAGAGGTGGTGCTGGCGGGCGACGAA
Source organism: Cancer borealis (assembly GCA_036785275.1). Taxonomy (NCBI): domain Eukaryota; kingdom Metazoa; phylum Arthropoda; class Malacostraca; order Decapoda; family Cancridae; genus Cancer; species Cancer borealis. Next base: position 97,869 of record JAXIVD010000802.1, read on the forward strand.
GGAGTAACAGTGGGTGGAGCCAAGGGTTCGCGCGGTAAAATGCGCGACTATGATTGGCCTGAGTTGACCTATGATGACGTCACGGAAACAGAGCTTTCTGATTGGAAGCGGCACGTGATCCTCTGACTCGACGCCTTGGCTGGGATGTGAATTCTACGAAAATTCCCTTACCCGCATACACTCTCTCTCTCGGCTAAAAACAATGAATAACTTAAAACTAGTTAACAATGATTTACAGATATAGATATGATACAAATACTTCCCCCTTGGAAGCATACGTCCTCGTATGTCGAGGTAAAGAATACAATCAGAGAGGGGGGACGATGAAATACATTGGATACAATACAGAATACACAATACGAATACACAATGAGACTAAGACATAATACATGATAAAAAATACATGAGACATGAACAAGAATCAGGATGTAGCCTTTACATAGATACATATATATACATAATGTATACAGTTGGACAGGAATGAAAGGAAAGATGAAGGAAATGGCTAGTAGACTGGACGAGACCGGAGCTGATATTTAGGTGAGGATGAGATGGGGGGTGAAGGTGGCTGACTTTCAACAATGTCAGGAGCATTTTCTGGTAGTGGAGAGGTAGGTTCGAAATCGAAACCACGATCAACCCGTTTGAGATGGTCTCTATGAACAAAGGTTTCACTGCCTGAACTTAGGTTTCTGAGTTTGAACTTGTGACCGGCCATCTTTTCGATTACACGGTGAGGTCCGTTGAATCGGGGATCGAGTTTAGAGTGGCGGTCTTGGACTTTGGTGAACACGATGTCACCAACCTCGATGTCGTGCGGTTTAGCGCGCTGATGCTGTTTATGCAGCATAGATTCCTGAGAGGCGGTAAGTCTGTCACGGACGGACATATGAATGCGCTGGAAAGCTGAAACGCGATTTTGAACATAATCGTCAACGTTGTATAGAGGACGAGGGTCAGAGGAGAGAAACTCATATGGGAGTCTTTTGTCAGAGCCATATAAAATGAAATGTGGAGACTCGTTGATCGAAGAGTGAATCGCAGCGTTAAGAGAGCATGCGACTAGGGGAATGTGATCATCCCATGAAGAGCTTGAATTGGCAATGAAGCGTAAGATGTCTAGAATTCGACGGTTTGCTCTCTCGACTTTTCCGTTCGCTTGAGGGGAATAGGGAACAATGTTGCACTTTTTAATTTGAAATGACTCGCAAACAGCTTTGAAGATGGCATTGTTGAATTCGGTGCCATTATCTGATAGAAGTACTTTAGGAGATGCATACCGGCATATGACTTCATCTATCAGTGCTCGTGCAACTGAACGTGCAGATTTGTCTTTGAGAGGAACCAAGATGCTGAAGCGTGAAAAACTATCGATACAGACGAGCAAATAGTGAAAACCGTTCTCCGTCAGAGGGAGTTTCAAAATATCGACTGACAGACTGTCCCAAGGAGCATGAGTGATAGGATATGGGAGGTTCGGAGACTCATGATGGAGAGAGGGACGATGCTCAGCGCATGAAGCGCATAAGAGACAATGACGGATGATGTCTTTCCTCATGGAAGGCCAGAAATATGATCTTTGAGCCTGTTTGAATGCTCTATCTTTGCCTGGATGACCGGCAAGAGGGGAGTCATGAACGTGATACAAGATAATAGGGACAAGAGCTTCTGGAATGACAAGCTGAGATGCATGATGTAATGAATCGTCCTCAGAAATGACAGAACTAGATTTATAGAGGACATCGTCTCGAAGCAAAAAGGAATCTGGGGAGAATGGCAAGCTTGGAAGGTTACTGGCATCACCTGATTCAAGATAATAAATGAGACGTTTGCAGAATTGATCAGACCTTTGAAGGGATTTGACTTCCTCAAGAGTGGGGAGTGACTGTGAGGTTGTGAGCAGACTGACAGGAGCGACATGACGGGACAGAGCGTCAGCGACAGAATTAGCTTTACCTGGGATGTACGCGAATGAAGGATTGTACTCTTGAACAGTGAGTTGCCAACGGGCAAATTTTCCGGTTAAACTGGTTCCTTTGAATAACTCTGTGACAGCAAAATGATCGGTTAGAACGTGGATCTTATATCCGAGTATGATGTCTCTGAAGTGACGAAGAGACCAAACAACTGCGAGAGCTTCGCGGTGAGTGACACTGTAGTTGCGCTCAGCAGCATTGAGCAGACGACTGGCAAAGGCAACTGCGCGTGATTTACCATTTTCATCTCGTTGCATGAGGACAGAACCGATACCGATGTTTGATGCGTCAGTGCAAAGAATAAACTCCTTATTGAAATTAGGAAATGCGAGGACAGGAGCGTTGCATAAGGCTTGCTTGAGGGTAGCGAATGCTTTCTCGCACTCGTCCGTCCATGCGAATGTTACATTCTTTTTAAACAATGATGTGAGAGGTTGAGCGATTTTACTGAAATCTTTGATAAATTGCCGATAAAATCCTGCAAGGCCAATGAAACTACGAACGTCATCGGCAGAACTAGGAGTAGGAAACCGTGATATCGCATGAATTTTATCGTCAAGAGTGTGGATGCCATTTTTGTCAACCTTGTGGCCTAAGAATTTGATTTCACGTTTGAGGAACTGACATTTACTGAGTTTAAGAGTTAACCCAGCCTTTGCAAAACGTGACAGAACGTCTGAGATGGTTTCGAGGTGTTCAGGAAGGTCCTTTGATGCGACTATCACATCGTCTAAGTAACAAAACACCGAAGAGCCTAAGAGGCCAGAGAGAACTGAGTTCATGAGACGCATGAAAGTTAAGGGACTATTACGTAAACCCATGGCCATACGTTTGAAAGCGTACTGGCCAGATGATGTGGTGAAAGCAGTGTAGTGCCGTGAACTTTCTTCTAGCTCGACCTGGAAGAAACCAGACTGAAGGTCGAGGGTGGAAAATACACTGTTTGAATCACCTATTGACTGGAGGAGATCAGACAAGATTGGCATAGGGAATCGATCGGGTACCGTCGCGGCGTTTAAACCACGGAAATCGACGACTACTCTCCACTCACCATTGAACTTAGGAACTAGAAACAGCGGGGCATTGAATGGTGATGCCGCTGGCTCTATGATATCCTCGTCCAGCATGCTTCTGACAGCGTCGTCCATTAACGTCCTGCGGCTGTGTGGGATGCGATAAGCCGGGACGTAGATGGGTGTCGAGCCTGGGGTGAGGTGGATGGAATGACAAACAGCATCGGTCTTGCCCAGAGGCTCACCCGGAAGAGAGACACATGACCTGAAAGTCGATAAGAGGGCAAGTAAATCTGTTTTCGTTTCAGGAAAATCAACATCACCAATATGCTGGTCAAGAAGAGGAGGAGGAGAATCTGAGGCAATTGGTGAAGACATGGATGTGTGACAAGGAGATGAGGTGACAGGGGTGACAGGAGCAGGATAAGGGAGAACTTCGCTTAAAGTCACGCCAGATTGAAGGGATATAGGGTGATTCGTGAGATTCTGAATGGCAATACAGCAAGAACTATCCTTGTCTAGGGTTGAAAGAACTGACTCGAGAGCGACACCATTCACTCGGGCAGAGTCGGGCAAACATAAGATGTCTGTCCCGGGGGGCACACCTTTGACGACGACGCGCACCAAACAGAGGTGGGTCTGTGTGACTACCACAGAGGAGGTCAACACAGCTTTCCTGAGTCTGGTGTTCGAGAGGACGTCAGACAGTGTTGTAGGAGAAGAGGGATTGTCGGTATCGCTGTGCAGCGCTTCGCTAGGTGAGTCGGCTGGCGTAGATGATAAGACAGGATCAGGGATTACTGAGGGTGTCTCGAGCGATGAGGGAGGGACATGACATGAGTCCTGAGAAGGCGCGTGTATGACAACGTAGACATCAGATGGTGGCGGTGACTCAGGGAAGGGTGAGGCAGAGATGAAGGTGCCATTCTGGGCGATTTGATGAATAGAAGGGAAAAGTGAGATGTTGAAGTGAGACATTGTATGGTATCCTATCAATATTTCAGCTGCAAAACATACATCATCCATGACATAGAAAAAATCTGAGATAGAAGGTTCAAGTGGAGACAAACAGATACTGAGGAGAACCTTTCTATGAGGTATGACAACGTTTCCAGAAATACCAGTAACAGTGATGTCTGGTGGATAACTCTGAAACTTGTGCCTTGAGGCGGCAGAGAGTTTTTCAAAAACATGAGTTTTAATGATGTTGACTGAGGCACCAGAATCGAAAAATGCACGGCATTTGTGAGAGGCTAATTTGACGTCAGCAGTCAGACCTTGGAAAAATCCGGAGGATTTAACAGGGACACATGGGAGAGGCACTGTCTGTGCATCCGCGAAAACAACACGTTTATGAGATGACTTACTACCTGCGGTCTTTAGAATGGACTTGAGTGTTACCGAGGAGGTGCGAGGCTCTGGCGCGAATCGTTTCCCGAAGATTGAGAAGACTGCATTTGTTGCTGGAAAAGGCGACATTCCTCAAGTGAGTGACCGCGTTTATTATGAAGGGAGCAGAAGGCATTACTGTTGAATTTATGATAACCTCTTTCGTCAAGCATTACTCGACAGTCCGCTGAGACGTGACCTTTGAGTCCACATCGGTAACATGTTACCTTTCTCGAGTCACGGGAGGATGAACGGTGACGAGAATGAGAGCGTTGATCAGAACGTGACAAATGAGTGTTTGAAGGTGGAGATGGGCTCTGGGGGGAGGAGCTTCGGTGAGAAAATGGGGGCTTGATTAAGGAATGCGGTGACTGAACTAAACTTACTGGCTGAGGAACAGGTGGCGATTTCTCTGATATTTTCTTGCACAGATCATGCAAGAAATCTTCCTTACTGAATTTAATGTCGCTTGCAACGGTGAAGGTTGGTGAATCGAGCTGAACAAGGAACAGGAAATACGACATAAGGCGTTTGAAATCAGTAGAAGATATTTTATTGTTTGCGTCAATCCACTGAGAGGATTTCATTTGATCTGTTAACTCAGCACTGAGAGAGGATGCAATATTCTCTGCCTTATACACATCATGAGTAGAACGAGCAATATTAGTGAGAGTTTGAGCAATTTTGAGGAAGGAATGAGTTGCACCTAATTTTGAGTGACCAGAGAAATGAGAGATTAATGCTGTGGTGAGTTCATCGTATGTAGAAAAACTGAGGAATTTATCGGTTTTTATGAGTTTTCCCGCAAGACTAGATGGGTCATGACAAATCCGTGATTTTAAAATGGCTAATTTTTCCACATCAGAATGAGCTGAGCGACGTGTACATTCATCATTTACACGCCGGACAAAGGCTTGGACTGATTCAGAGTTAGTACCAGAAAAAGGAGGAATTGAGACATTATCAGATATGAGAGTAACCTGAGGTGTGGGTGTGTGAAGTGACTGGTCGTTAGACATCGTGAGGGAAATAGTGCTCACGTTGAGGAAACACACAAGAAAACAGAGAAACACTGAGTGTACACAAAAATGTAGAATAACTGGCACAATAAAGAAAAATATAATAAGAACTAAGATACTTAACTAGCAGAGGACCAAGGAGGTGGAACACGTGGGCGCTGACTGGTCACGTGGTGAATGGGCGTATTTCTGGGCTGCGACACGTGGTGAGGGCGATGGGCGTCTTGAGGGCGGAGACACGTGGTGAGGGCGTGGAAAACTTGTTTGAGGGGCCACGTGGTGATGACCGTCTTGAAGGGACACGTGGTGAAGGGCGATGGGCGTCTTGAGGGCGCCACGTGGTGATGCGTGGGCAGCGAAGATGGCGCGCCGCGAACAAAATGGAGGTAGAGGTGATGGGCGTCTTGAACAGCAGGGCGAGGAGGCATGTACTCACTCGGAACAGATGCTACTGCAGAAGGGCGACGAAGGAAGCGACTGCATGGCGTAGAGGAGAACACGAGGTGGGCGAGGCAAGGGCAGAACGATGCACGTGGTGAGTGTAGAGACGACGGAGGAAGATGAAGCTTGATAATTCGTCGCTTGGAAGGATGAATACCACCGTTGCACACCAATTGTATCGGTGATGTGGATGTTACAGGTCTTGTTGAAACACACACGGCTTGATATAGATGATATATTGAACAACACACTTGATGTAGATATAGAAATATGCAGTGACTATGAAACCTTGGCCTGCCTTGAGAGAGATGACGAAACGACTTGTTGATGGTAGTAGCGAGCTGAGAGATGAGCGAATTGGCAGGGTGGAAGCCGGAAGATGAGTGAGGATGAGAGGTGGTGCTGGCGGGCGACGAAGGAGTAACAGTGGGTGGAGCCAAGGGTTCGCGCGGTAAAATGCGCGACTATGATTGGCCTGAGTTGACCTATGATGACGTCACGGAAACAGAGCTTTCTGATTGGAAGCGGCACGTGATCCTCTGACTCGACGCCTTGGCTGGGATGTGAATTCTACGAAAATTCCCTTACCCGCATACACTCTCTCTCTCGGCTAAAAACAATGAATAACTTAAAACTAGTTAACAATGATTTACAGATATAGATATGATACAAATACTTCCCCCTTGGAAGCATACGTCCTCGTATGTCGAGGTAAAGAATACAATCAGAGAGGGGGGACGATGAAATACATTGGATACAATACAGAATACACAATACGAATACACAATGAGACTAAGACATAATACATGATAAAAAATACATGAGACATGAACAAGAATCAGGATGTAGCCTTTACATAGATACATATATATACATAATGTATACAGTTGGACAGGAATGAAAGGAAAGATGAAGGAAATGGCTAGTAGACTGGACGAGACCGGAGCTGATATTTAGGTGAGGATGAGATGGGGGGTGAAGGTGGCTGACTTTCAACAATGTCAGGAGCATTTTCTGGTAGTGGAGAGGTAGGTTCGAAATCGAAACCACGATCAACCCGTTTGAGATGGTCTCTATGAACAAAGGTTTCACTGCCTGAACTTAGGTTTCTGAGTTTGAACTTGTGACCGGCCATCTTTTCGATTACACGGTGAGGTCCGTTGAATCGGGGATCGAGTTTAGAGTGGCGGTCTTGGACTTTGGTGAACACGATGTCACCAACCTCGATGTCGTGCGGTTTAGCGCGCTGATGCTGTTTATGCAGCATAGATTCCTGAGAGGCGGTAAGTCTGTCACGGACGGACATATGAATGCGCTGGAAAGCTGAAACGCGATTTTGAACATAATCGTCAACGTTGTATAGAGGACGAGGGTCAGAGGAGAGAAACTCATATGGGAGTCTTTTGTCAGAGCCATATAAAATGAAATGTGGAGACTCGTTGATCGAAGAGTGAATCGCAGCGTTAAGAGAGCATGCGACTAGGGGAATGTGATCATCCCATGAAGAGCTTGAATTGGCAATGAAGCGTAAGATGTCTAGAATTCGACGGTTTGCTCTCTCGACTTTTCCGTTCGCTTGAGGGGAATATGGAACAATGTTGCACTTTTTAATTTGAAATGACTCGCAAACAGCTTTGAAGATGGCATTGTTGAATTCGGTGCCATTATCTGATAGAAGTACTTTAGGAGATGCATACCGGCATATGACTTCATCTATCAGTGCTCGTGCAACTGAACGTGCAGATTTGTCTTTGAGAGGAACCAAGATGCTGAAGCGTGAAAAACTATCGATACAGACGAGCAAATAGTGAAAACCGTTCTCCATCAGAGGGAGTTTCAAAATATCGACTGACAGACTGTCCCAAGGAGCATGAGTGATAGGATATGGGAGGTTCGGAGACTCATGATGGAGAGAGGGACGATGCTCAGCGCATGAAGCGCATAAGAGACAATGACGGATGATGTCTTTCCTCATGGAAGGCCAGAAATATGATCTTTGAGCCTGTTTGAATGCTCTATCTTTGCCTGGATGACCGGCAAGAGGGGAGTCATGAACGTGATACAAGATAATAGGGACAAGAGCTTCTGGAATGACAAGCTGAGATGCATGATGTAATGAATCGTCCTCAGAAATGACAGAACTAGATTTATAGAGGACATCGTCTCGAAGCAAAAAGGAATCTGGGGAGAATGGCAAGCTTGGAAGGTTACTGGCATCACCTGATTCAAGATAATAAATGAGACGTTTGCAGAATTGATCAGACCTTTGAAGGGATTTGACTTCCTCAAGAGTGGGGAGTGACTGTGAGGTTGTGAGCAGACTGACAGGAGCGACATGACGGGACAGAGCGTCAGCGACAGAATTAGCTTTACCTGGGATGTACGCGAATGAAGGATTGTACTCTTGAACAGTGAGTTGCCAACGGGCAAATTTTCCGGTTAAACTGGTTCCTTTGAATAACTCTGTGACAGCAAAATGATCGGTTAGAACGTGGATCTTATATCCGAGTATGATGTCTCTGAAGTGACGAAGAGACCAAACAACTGCGAGAGCTTCGCGGTGAGTGACACTGTAGTTGCGCTCAGCAGCATTGAGCAGACGACTGGCAAAGGCAACTGCGCGTGATTTACCATTTTCATCTCGTTGCATGAGGACAGAACCGATACCGATGTTTGATGCGTCAGTGCAAAGAATAAACTCCTTATTGAAATTAGGAAATGCGAGGACAGGAGCGTTGCATAAGGCTTGCTTGAGGGTAGCGAATGCTTTCTCGCACTCGTCCGTCCATGCGAATGTTACATTCTTTTTAAACAATGATGTGAGAGGTTGAGCGATTTTACTGAAATCTTTGATAAATTGCCGATAAAATCCTGCAAGGCCAATGAAACTACGAACGTCATTGGCAGAACTAGGAGTAGGAAACCGTGATATCGCATGAATTTTATCGTCAAGAGTGTGGATGCCATTTTTGTCAACCTTGTGGCCTAAGAATTTGATTTCACGTTTGAGGAACTGACATTTACTGAGTTTAAGAGTTAACCCAGCCTTTGCAAAAACGTGACAGAACGTCTGAGATGGTTTCGAGGTGTTCAGGAAGGTCCTTTGATGCGACTATCACATCGTCTAAGTAACAAAACACCGAAGAGCCTAAGAGGCCAGAGAGAACTGAGTTCATGAGACGCATGAAAGTTAAGGGACTATTACGTAAACCCATGGCCATACGTTTGAAAGCGTACTGGCCAGATGATGTGGTGAAAGCAGTGTAGTGCCGTGAACTTTCTTCTAGCTCGACCTGGAAGAAACCAGACTGAAGGTCGAGGGTGGAAAATACACTGTTTGAATCACCTATTGACTGGAGGAGATCAGACAAGATTGGCATAGGGAATCGATCGGGTATCGTCGCGGCGTTTAAACCACGGAAATCGACGACTACTCTCCACTCACCATTGGACTTAGGAACTAGAAACAGCGGGGCATTGAATGGTGATGCCGCTGGCTCTATGATATCCTCGTCCAGCATGCTTCTGACAGCGTCGTCCATTAACGTCCTGCGGCTGTGTGGGATGCGATAAGCCGGGACGTAGATGGGTGTCGAGCCTGGGGTGAGGTGGATGGAATGACGAACAGCATCGGTCTTGCCCAGAGGTTCACCCGGAAGAGAGACACATGACCTGAAAGTCGATAAGAGGGCAAGTAAATCTGTTTTCGTTTCAGGAAAATCAACATCACCAATATGCTGGTCAAGAAGAGGAGGAGGAGAATCTGAGGCAATTGGTGAAGACATGGATGTGTGACAAGGAGATGAGGTGACAGGGGTGACAGGAGCAGGATAAGGGAGAACTTCGCTTAAAGTCACGCCAGATTGAAGGGATATAGGGTGATTCGTGAGATTCTGAATGGCAATACAGCAAGAACTATCCTTGTCTAGGGTTGAAAGAACTGACTCGAGAGCGACACCATTCACTCGGGCAGAGTCGGGCAAACATAAGATGTCTGTCCCGGGGGGCACACCTTTGACGACGACGCGCACCAAACAGAGGTGGGTCTGTGTGACTACCACAGAGGAGGTCAACACAGCTTTCCTGAGTCTGGTGTTCGAGAGGACGCCAGACAGTGTTGTAGGAGAAGAGGGATTGTCGGTATCGCTGTGCAGCGCTTCGCTAGGTGAGTCGGCTGGCGTAGATGATAAGACAGGATCAGGGATTACTGAGGGTGTCTCGAGCGATGAGGGAGGGACATGACATGAGTCCTGAGAAGGCGCGTGTATGACAACGTAGACATCAGATGGTGGCGGTGACTCAGGGAAGGGTGAGGCAGAGATGAAGGTGCCATTCTGGGCGATTTGATGAATAGAAGGGAAAAGTGAGATGTTGAAGTGAGACATTGTATGGTATCCTATCAATATTTCAGCTGCAAAACATACATCATCCATGACATAGAAAAAATCTGAGATAGAAGGTTCAAGTGGAGACAAACAGATACTGAGGAGAACCTTTCTATGAGGTATGACAACGTTTCCAGAAATACCAGTAACAGTGATGTCTGGTGGATAACTCTGAAACTTGTGCCTTGAGGCGGCAGAGAGTTTTTCAAAAACATGAGTTTTAATGATGTTGACTGAGGCACCAAAATCGAAAAATGCACGGCATTTGTGAGAGGCTAATTTGACGTCAGCAGTCAGACCTTGGAAAAATCCGGAGGATTTAACAGGGACACATGGGAGAGGCACTGTCTGTGCATCCGCGAAAACAACACGTTTATGAGATGACTTACTACCTGCGGTCTTTAGAATGGACTTGAGTGTTACCGAGGAGGTGCGAGGCTCTGGCGCGAATCGTTTCCCGAAGATTGAGAAGACTGCATTTGTTGCTGGAAAAGGCGACATTCCTCAAGTGAGTGACCGCGTTTATTATGAAGGGAGCAGAAGGCATTACTGTTGAATTTATGATAACCTCTTTCGTCAAGCATTACTCGACAGTCCGCTGAGACGTGACCTTTGAGTCCACATCGGTAACATGTTACCTTTCTCGAGTCACGGGAGGATGAACGGTGACGAGAATGAGAGCGTTGATCAGAACGTGACAAATGAGTGTTTGAAGGTGGAGATGGGCTCTGGGGGGAGGAGCTTCGGTGAGAAAATGGGGGCTTGATTAAGGAATGCGGTGACTGAACTAAACTTACTGGCTGAGGAACAGGTGGCGATTTCTCTGATATTTTCTTGCACAGATCATGCAAGAAATCTTCCTTACTGAATTTAATGTCGCTTGCAACGGTGAAGGTTGGTGAATCGAGCTGAACAAGGAACAGGAAATACGACATAAGGCGTTTGAAATCAGTAGAAGATATTTTATTGTTTGCGTCAATCCACTGAGAGGATTTCATTTGATCTGTTAACTCAGCACTGAGAGAGGATGCAATATTCTCTGCCTTATACACATCATGAGTAGAACGAGCAATATTAGTGAGAGTTTGAGCAATTTTGAGGAAGGAATGAGTTGCACCTAATTTTGAGTGACCAGAGAAATGAGAGATTAATGCTGTGGTGAGTTCATCGTATGTAGAAAAACTGAGGAATTTATCGGTTTTTATGAGTTTTCCCGCAAGACTAGATGGGTCATGACAAATCCGTGATTTTAAAATGGCTAATTTTTCCACATCAGAATGAGCTGAGCGACGTGTACATTCATCATTTACACGCCGGACAAAGGCTTGGACTGATTCAGAGTTAGTACCAGAAAAAGGAGGAATTGAGACATTATCAGATATGAGAGTAACCTGAGGTGTGGGTGTGTGAAGTGACTGGTCGTTAGACATCGTGAGGGAAATAGTGCTCACGTTGAGGAAACACACAAGAAAACAGAGAAACACTGAGTGTACACAAAAATGTAGAATAACTGGCACAATAAAGAAAAATATAATAAGAACTAAGGTACTTAACTAGCAGAGGACCAAGGAGGTGGAACACGTGGGCGCTGACTGGTCACGTGGTGAATGGGCGTATTTCTGGACTGCGACACGTGGTGAGGGCGATGGGCGTCTTGAGGGCGGAGACACGTGGTGAGGGCGTGGAAAACTTGTTTGAGGGGCCACGTGGTGATGACCGTCTTGAAGGGACACGTGGTGAAGGGCGATGGGCGTCTTGAGGGCGCCACGTGGTGATGCGTGGGCAGCGAAGATGGCGCGCCGCGAACAAAATGGAGGTAGAGGTGATGGGCGTCTTGAACAGCAGGGCGAGGAGGCTTGTACTCACTCGGAACAGATGCTACTGCAGAAGGGCGACGAAGGAAGCGACTGCAGGGCGTAGAGGAGAACACGAGGTGGGCGAGGCAAGGGCAGAACGATGCACGTGGTGAGTGTAGAGACGACGGAGGAAGATGAAGCTTGATAATTCGTCGCTTGGAAGGATGAATACCACCGTTGCACACCAATTGTATCGGTGATGTGGATGTTACAGGTCTTGTTGAAACACACACGGCTTGATATAGATGATATATTGAACAACACACTTGATGTAGATATAGAAATATACAGTGACTATGAAACCTTGGCCTGCCTTGAGAGAGATGACGAAACGACTTGTTGATGGTAGTAGCGAGCTGAGAGATGAGCGAATTGGCAGGGTGGAAGCCGGAAGATGAGTGAGGATGAGAGGTGGTGCTGGCGGGCGACGAAGGAGTAACAGTGGGTGGAGCCAAGGGTTCGCGCGGTAAAATGCGCGACTATGATTGGCCTGAGTTGACCTATGATGACGTCACGGAAACAGAGCTTTCTGATTGGAAGCGGCACGTGATCCTCTGACTCGACGCCTTGGCTGGGATGTGAATTCTACGAAAATTCCCTTACCCGCATACACTCTCTCTCTCGGCTAAAAACAATGAATAACTTAAAACTAGTTAACAATGATTTACAGATATAGATATGATACAAATACTTCCCCCTTGGAAGCATACGTCCTCGTATGTCGAGGTAAAGAATACAATCAGAGAGGGGGGACGATGAAATACATTGGATACAATACAGAATACACAATACGAATACACAATGAGACTAAGACATAATACATGATAAAAAATACATGAGACATGAACAAGAATCAGGATGTAGCCTTTACATAGATACATATATATACATAATGTATACAGTTGGACAGGAATGAAAGGAAAGATGAAGGAAATGGCTAGTAGACTGGACGAGACCGGAGCTGATATTTAGGTGAGGATGAGATGGGGGGTGAAGGTGGCTGACTTTCAACAATGTCAGGAGCATTTTCTGGTAGTGGAGAGGTAGGTTCGAAATCGAAACCACGATCAACCCGTTTGAGATGGTCTCTATGAACAAAGGTTTCACTGCCTGAACTTAGGTTTCTGAGTTTGAACTTGTGACCGGCCATCTTTTCGATTACACGGTGAGGTCCGTTGAATCGGGGATCGAGTTTAGAGTGGCGGTCTTGGACTTTGGTGAACACGATGTCACCAACCTCGATGTCGTGCGGTTTAGCGCGCTGATGCTGTTTATGCAGCATAGATTCCTGAGAGGCGGTAAGTCTGTCACGGACGGACATATGAATGCGCTGGAAAGCTGAAACGCGATTTTGAACATAATCGTCAACGTTGTATAGAGGACGAGGGTCAGAGGAGAGAAACTCATATGGGAGTCTTTTGTCAGAGCCATATAAAATGAAATGTGGAGACTCGTTGATCGAAGAGTGAATCGCAGCGTTAAGAGAGCATGCGACTAGGGGAATGTGATCATCCCATGAAGAGCTTGAATTGGCAATGAAGCGTAAGATGTCTAGAATTCGACGGTTTGCTCTCTCGACTTTTCCGTTCGCTTGAGGGGAATATGGAACAATGTTGCACTTTTTAATTTGAAATGACTCGCAAACAGCTTTGAAGATGGCATTGTTGAATTCGGTGCCATTATCTGATAGAAGTACTTTAGGAGATGCATACCGGCATATGACTTCATCTATCAGTGCTCGTGCAACTGAACGTGCAGATTTGTCTTTGAGAGGAACCAAGATGCTGAAGCGTGAAAAACTATCGATACAGACGAGCAAATAGTGAAAACCGTTCTCCGTCAGAGGGAGTTTCAAAATATCGACTGACAGACTGTCCCAAGGAGCATGAGTGATAGGATATGGGAGGTTCGGAGACTCATGATGGAGAGAGGGACGATGCTCAGCGCATGAAGCGCATAAGAGACAATGACGGATGATGTCTTTCCTCATGGAAGGCCAGAAATATGATCTTTGAGCCTGTTTGAATGCTCTATCTTTGCCTGGATGACCGGCAAGAGGGGAGTCATGAACGTGATACAAGATAATAGGGACAAGAGCTTCTGGAATGACAAGCTGAGATGCATGATGTAATGAATCGTCCTCAGAAATGACAGAACTAGATTTATAGAGGACATCGTCTCGAAGCAAAAAGGAATCTGGGGAGAATGGCAAGCTTGGAAAGTTACTGGCATCACCTGATTCAAGATAATAAATGAGACGTTTGCAGAATTGATCAGACCTTTGAAGGGATTTGACTTCCTCAAGAGTGGGGAGTGACTGTGAGGTTGTGAGCAGACTGACAGGAGCGACATGACGGGACAGAGCGTCAGCGACAGAATTAGCTTTACCTGGGATGTACGCGAATGAAGGATTGTACTCTTGAACAGTGAGTTGCCAACGGGCAAATTTTCCGGTTAAACTGGTTCCTTTGAATAACTCTGTGACAGCAAAATGATCGGTTAGAACGTGGATCTTATATCCGAGTATGATGTCTCTGAAGTGACGAAGAGACCAAACAACTGCGAGAGCTTCGCGGTGAGTGACACTGTAGTTGCGCTCAGCAGCATTGAGCAGACGACTGGCAAAGGCAACTGCGCGTGATTTACCATTTTCATCTCGTTGCATGAGGACAGAACCGATACCGATGTTTGATGCGTCAGTGCAAAGAATAAACTCCTTATTGAAATTAGGAAATGCGAGGACAGGAGCGTTGCATAAGGCTTGCTTGAGGGTAGCGAATGCTTTCTCGCACTCGTCCGTCCATGCGAATGTTACATTCTTTTTAAACAATGATGTGAGAGGTTGAGCGATTTTACTGAAATCTTTGATAAATTGCCGATAAAATCCTGCAAGGCCAATGAAACTACGAACGTCATCGGCAGAACTAGGAGTAGGAAACCGTGATATCGCATGAATTTTATCGTCAAGAGTGTGGATGCCATTTTTGTCAACCTTGTGGCCTAAGAATTTGATTTCACGTTTGAGGAACTGACATTTACTGAGTTTAAGAGTTAACCCAGCCTTTGCAAAAACGTGACAGAACGTCTGAGATGGTTTCGAGGTGTTCAGGAAGGTCCTTTGATGCGACTATCACATCGTCTAAGTAACAAAACACCGAAGAGCCTAAGAGGCCAGAGAGAACTGAGTTCATGAGACGCATGAAAGTTAAGGGACTATTACGTAAACCCATGGCCATACGTTTGAAAGCGTACTGGCCAGATGATGTGGTGAAAGCAGTGTAGTGCCGTGAACTTTCTTCTAGCTCGACCTGGAAGAAACCAGACTGAAGGTCGAGGGTGGAAAATACACTGTTTGAATCACCTATTGACTGGAGGAGATCAGACAAGATTGGCATAGGGAATCGATCGGGTATCGTCGCGGCGTTTAAACCACGGAAATCGACGACTACTCTCCACTCACCATTGGACTTAGGAACTAGAAACAGCGGGGCATTGAATGGTGATGCCGCTGGCTCTATGATATCCTCGTCCAGCATGCTTCTGACAGCGTCGTCCATTAACGTCCTGCGGCTGTGTGGGATGCGATAAGCCGGGACGTAGATGGGTGTCGAGCCTGGGGTGAGGTGGATGGAATGACAAACAGCATCGGTCTTGCCCAGAGGCTCACCCGGAAGAGAGACACATGACCTGAAAGTCGATAAGAGGGCAAGTAAATCTGTTTTCGTTTCAGGAAAATCAACATCACCAATATGCTGGTCAAGAAGAGGAGGAGGAGAATCTGAGGCAATTGGTGAAGACATGGATGTGTGACAAGGAGATGAGGTGACAGGGGTGACAGGAGCAGGATAAGGGAGAACTTCGCTTAAAGTCACGCCAGATTGAAGGGATATAGGGTGATTCGTGAGATTCTGAATGGCAATACAGCAAGAACTATCCTTGTCTAGGGTTGAAAGAACTGACTCGAGAGCGACACCATTCACTCGGGCAGAGTCGGGCAAACATAAGATGTCTGTCCCGGGGGGCACACCTTTGACGACGACGCGCACCAAACAGAGGTGGGTCTGTGTGACTACCACAGAGGAGGTCAACACAGCTTTCCTGAGTCTGGTGTTCGAGAGGACGTCAGACAGTGTTGTAGGAGAAGAGGGATTGTCGGTATCGCTGTGCAGCGCTTCGCTAGGTGAGTCGGCTGGCGTAGATGATAAGACAGGATCAGGGATTACTGAGGGTGTCTCGAGCGATGAGGGAGGGACATGACATGAGTCCTGAGAAGGCGCGTGTATGACAACGTAGACATCAGATGGTGGCGGTGACTCAGGGAAGGGTGAGGCAGAGATGAAGGTGCCATTCTGGGCGATTTGATGAATAGAAGGGAAAAGTGAGATGTTGAAGTGAGACATTGTATGGTATCCTATCAATATTTCAGCTGCAAAACATACATCATCCATGACATAGAAAAAATCTGAGATAGAAGGTTCAAGTGGAGACAAACAGATACTGAGGAGAACCTTTCTATGAGGTATGACAACGTTTCCAGAAATACCAGTAACAGTGATGTCTGGTGGATAACTCTGAAACTTGTGC
This sequence comes from Cancer borealis, assembly GCA_036785275.1. Lineage (NCBI taxonomy): Eukaryota > Metazoa > Arthropoda > Malacostraca > Decapoda > Cancridae > Cancer > Cancer borealis. The sequence continues at coordinate 114,532 of JAXIVD010000802.1, forward strand.
CTTGAGGCGGCAGAGAGTTTTTCAAAAACATGAGTTTTAATGATGTTGACTGAGGCACCAGAATCGAAAAATGCACGGCATTTGTGAGAGGCTAATTTGACGTCAGCAGTCAGACCTTGGAAAAATCCGGAGGATTTAACAGGGACACATGGGAGAGGCACTGTCTGTGCATCCGCGAAAACAACACGTTTATGAGATGACTTACTACCTGCGGTCTTTAGAATGGACTTGAGTGTTACCGAGGAGGTGCGAGGCTCTGGCGCGAATCGTTTCCCGAAGATTGAGAAGACTGCATTTGTTGCTGGAAAAGGCGACATTCCTCAAGTGAGTGACCGCGTTTATTATGAAGGGAGCAGAAGGCATTACTGTTGAATTTATGATAACCTCTTTCGTCAAGCATTACTCGACAGTCCGCTGAGACGTGACCTTTGAGTCCACATCGGTAACATGTTACCTTTCTCGAGTCACGGGAGGATGAACGGTGACGAGAATGAGAGCGTTGATCAGAACGTGACAAATGAGTGTTTGAAGGTGGAGATGGGCTCTGGGGGGAGGAGCTTCGGTGAGAAAATGGGGGCTTGATTAAGGAATGCGGTGACTGAACTAAACTTACTGGCTGAGGAACAGGTGGCGATTTCTCTGATATTTTCTTGCACAGATCATGCAAGAAATCTTCCTTACTGAATTTAATGTCGCTTGCAACGGTGAAGGTTGGTGAATCGAGCTGAACAAGGAACAGGAAATACGACATAAGGCGTTTGAAATCAGTAGAAGATATTTTATTGTTTGCGTCAATCCACTGAGAGGATTTCATTTGATCTGTTAACTCAGCACTGAGAGAGGATGCAATATTCTCTGCCTTATACACATCATGAGTAGAACGAGCAATATTAGTGAGAGTTTGAGCAATTTTGAGGAAGGAATGAGTTGCACCTAATTTTGAGTGACCAGAGAAATGAGAGATTAATGCTGTGGTGAGTTCATCGTATGTAGAAAAACTGAGGAATTTATCGGTTTTTATGAGTTTTCCCGCAAGACTAGATGGGTCATGACAAATCCGTGATTTTAAAATGGCTAATTTTTCCACATCAGAATGAGCTGAGCGACGTGTACATTCATCATTTACACGCCGGACAAAGGCTTGGACTGATTCAGAGTTAGTACCAGAAAAAGGAGGAATTGAGACATTATCAGATATGAGAGTAACCTGAGGTGTGGGTGTGTGAAGTGACTGGTCGTTAGACATCGTGAGGGAAATAGTGCTCACGTTGAGGAAACACACAAGAAAACAGAGAAACACTGAGTGTACACAAAAATGTAGAATAACTGGCACAATAAAGAAAAATATAATAAGAACTAAGGTACTTAACTAGCAGAGGACCAAGGAGGTGGAACACGTGGGCGCTGACTGGTCACGTGGTGAATGGGCGTATTTCTGGACTGCGACACGTGGTGAGGGCGATGGGCGTCTTGAGGGCGGAGACACGTGGTGAGGGCGTGGAAAACTTGTTTGAGGGGCCACGTGGTGATGACCGTCTTGAAGGGACACGTGGTGAAGGGCGATGGGCGTCTTGAGGGCGCCACGTGGTGATGCGTGGGCAGCGAAGATGGCGCGCCGCGAACAAAATGGAGGTAGAGGTGATGGGCGTCTTGAACAGCAGGGCGAGGAGGCTTGTACTCACTCGGAACAGATGCTACTGCAGAAGGGCGACGAAGGAAGCGACTGCAGGGCGTAGAGGAGAACACGAGGTGGGCGAGGCAAGGGCAGAACGATGCACGTGGTGAGTGTAGAGACGACGGAGGAAGATGAAGCTTGATAATTCGTCGCTTGGAAGGATGAATACCACCGTTGCACACCAATTGTATCGGTGATGTGGATGTTACAGGTCTTGTTGAAACACACACGGCTTGATATAGATGATATATTGAACAACACACTTGATGTAGATATAGAAATATACAGTGACTATGAAACCTTGGCCTGCCTTGAGAGAGATGACGAAACGACTTGTTGATGGTAGTAGCGAGCTGAGAGATGAGCGAATTGGCAGGGTGGAAGCCGGAAGATGAGTGAGGATGAGAGGTGGTGCTGGCGGGCGACGAAGGAGTAACAGTGGGTGGAGCCAAGGGTTCGCGCGGTAAAATGCGCGACTATGATTGGCCTGAGTTGACCTATGATGACGTCACGGAAACAGAGCTTTCTGATTGGAAGCGGCACGTGATCCTCTGACTCGACGCCTTGGCTGGGATGTGAATTCTACGAAAATTCCCTTACCCGCATACACTCTCTCTCTCGGCTAAAAACAATGAATAACTTAAAACTAGTTAGTTAACAATGATTTACAGATATAGATATGATACATAATAATAATAATAATAATAATAATAATAATAATAATAATAATAATAATAATAATAATAATATAAATAATAATAATAATAATAATAATAATAATAATAATAATAATAATGATAGATGATTTATTTGACATTGCAGCCATAAGCTGATAACATATATTTCAAAAATTCTTAATTGTAAACTTGAGGAGTGGAAGACTTTTGTTCACATGAGAGTCGTTAATCAATTAGTGTTAGTTTTGTGATAGGTGGTGTGTGGTGTGTGGTGTGTGGTGTGGTGTGTGGTGCGTGGTGTGTAGTGTGTAGTGTGTGGTGTGTGGTGTGTGGTGGTGTGTGGTGTCGTGGGTGGTGGATGGTGTGTGGTGTGTGGTGTGTGGTGTGTAGTGTGTGGTGTGTGGTGTGTGGTGTGGTGTCTGGTGTGTGGTGTGTGGTGTGTAGTGTGTAGTGTGTGGTGTGTGGTGGTGTGTGGTGTGTGGTGTCGTGGGTGGTGGGTGGTGGATGGTGTGTGGTGTGTGGTGTGTGGTGTGTGGTGTGTAGTGTGTGGTGTGTGGTGGTGTGTGGTGTATGGTGTGTGGTGTGTGGTGTGTGGTAGGTCCAGTACAGTCCTGCTGGTCAGCTTCACGACCTTGTCAAGCAGCCGGCGTTGTGTGATGACGGTGGAGCAGCACCTTGGGGGCCTGGTGTGTGTGTGTGTGTGTGTGTGTGTGGGTGTGGGTGTGGGTGTGGGTGTGTGTGTGTGTGTGTGTGTGTGTGTGTGTGTGTGTGTGTGTGTGTGTGATCTGTTTGCAAGTCATTTTCTTCGTCCCCAGTCAAGTCCCGTGTCTATTGGCAAGTCCTAAAGTCAAGTTTCGAGTAATTTTCATCGTCTCTCAAGTCAGGTCTCAACTCCTTCCTCCGAGGTGTGTGTGTGTGTGTGTGTGTGTGTGTGTGTGTGTGTGTGTGTGTGTGTGTGTGTGTGTGTGTGTGTGTGTGTGTGTGTGTGTGTGTGTGTGTGTGTGTGTGTGTGTGTGTGTGTGTGTGTGTGTGTGTGTGTGTGTGTGTGTGTGTGTGTGTGTGTGTGTGTGTGTGTGTGTGTGTGTGTGTGTGTGTGTGTGTGTGTGTGTGTGTGTGTGTGTGTGTGTGTGTGTGTGTGTGTGTGTGTGTGTGTGTGTGTGTGTGTGTGTGTGTGTGTGTGTGGTGTGTGTGTGTGTGTGTGTGTGTGTGTGTGTGTGTGTGTGTGTGTGTGTGTGTGTGTGTGTGTGTGTGTGTGTGTGTGTGTGTGTGTGTGTGTGTGTGTGTGTGTGTGTGTGTGTGTGTGTGTGTGTGTGTGGTGTGTGTGTGTGTGTGTGTGTGTGTGTGTGTGTGTGTGTGTGTGTGTGTGTGTGTGTGTGTGTGTGTGTGTGTGTGTGTGTGTGTGTGTGTGTGTGTGTGTGTGTGTGTGTGTGTGTGTGTGTGTGTGTGTGTGTGTGTGTGTGTGTGTGTGTGTGTGTGTGTGTGTGTTGTGTGTGTGTGTGTGTGTGTGTGTGTGTGTGTGTGTGTGTGTGTGTGTGTGTGTGTGTGTGTGTGTGTGTGTGTGTGTGTGTGTGTGTGTGTGTGTGTGTGTGTGTGTGTGTGTGTGTGTGTGTGTGTGTGTGTGGTGTGTGTGGTGTGTGTGTGTGTGTGTGTGTGTGTGTGTGTGTGTGTGTGTGTGTGTGTGTGTGTGTGTGTGTTGTGTGTGTGTGTGTGTGTGTGTGTGTGTGTGTGTGTGTGTGTGTGTGTGGGGGGGGGGGGGGGGGGGGGGGGGGGGGGGGGGGGGGGGGGGGGGCGTGCGTGCGTGCGTGCGTGCGTGCGTGCGTGCGTGCGTGCGTGCGTGCGTGCGTGTGTGTGTGTGTGTGTGTGCGTGCGTGCGTGCGCGCGTGTGTGTGTGTGTGTGTGTGTGTGTGTGTGTGTGTGTGTGTGTGCGCGCGCGCGTGTGTGTTTGTGCAGGAGTTGGTTCACAGCGATAAAGATTCAACTCACGTCAAGTTTCACAAAGGTTGAATGCTAACTTGAGTGTTTCCTCTTGAAGCTGGGAATAATTTTCTAGACTTATCCCAAACAGAATATACAAACACAATAGTTTTACAGTGTTTACTCTCTAGATGTATCGAGGACAGCAGGAAGGAAATGTGTGAGTCTGGTGACCTAACTGGTGTTCGAGATAGTCCTCTCACCTTTTTGCCAGACCAAAGGGCAGAAGGAAACCTGCTGCCGTTGGTGGAGAGGTGTAACTATATCACCACAGCAGACCTGATAACATCAACACCAGCGGTACATTAAAACCCGTGACACATTAACAAACACCTCTTCCTTGATATTACACTGTAAACAATATTTTTTTCTTTTATTGTTTTATTATACTGAATGATGGCGTGCCAATATTTTACTGACGTATCTTATAAGTTATAATTATGCTATCAAGCACGTGCAATATTTGTTTGTATTACCAAATATGATCTATAATATATACTTCGTGACGGGTTTCCATTCAGTTAATCAGTGAAGAGCGATTAAAATAGTAAATCAAATTAATCTCGAGGAATATCACCGCTTTACTAAGTACTGTTCGTGCAGGGTGTCTGCAGTGTGGCTGCTGTTGATATTGACCGAGACTCCTTGGACTCTACGTACACTGGAGCGGAAAGAGAGAGAGAAAGAGAAAAGAAAGAGAGAGAGAGAGAGAGAGAGAGAGAGAGAGAGAGAGAGAGAGAGAGAGAGAGAGAGAGAGAGAGAGAGAGAGAGAGAGAGAGAGAGAGAGAGAATATACAAATAACTGCATTGCGTACAACTACCACAA
>JAXIVD010000803.1:0-2500 GCA_036785275.1 Cancer borealis
CTACTACTACTACTACTACTACTACTACTACTGCTACTACTACTACTACTACTACTACTACTACTACTACTACTGCTACTACTACTACTACTACTACTACTACTACTACTACTACTACTACTACTACTACTACTACTACTACTACAACAACTACTACTAGTACTACTGTGACTAATGTGTATGGTGTTACGGTGTACGGTACTGATATAGCTGACCCAACACAGGTAGTGATACCCAATAATTATGTGAAATAATTTGATTAATGTGAAGTATGTTAAGGCTAATAATTGGTATGGATTGATTACTAAGTTACCCAAGATTGTAAGCGTTATGATAATTAATTCATTGTAGAAAAGAAACTTCAGTACAACTAATCATTAGGATAAATGTGTACAAGTACCTACGATGGATATAATTAAATGATTATCTACTACACACACACATATACTATTTTTTGTGTACCTGCTAAGAATAATCATTATCAATTACGCAAACTCAGCATCAATGTTGATTATTTGTATTGATGTTCGGTGGTGAAATATTCACATTGCATCACGGTCTGTTATCAATCCATAAATAACATAATGGCAACTAATTTGACACTCTCCTCAGAGCCAGTAATGCTTCCTGTAACCTGGTGGGCGCTTGACACTCACAACATCCTGCAAAGAGTTCGGTGACACTGTTTCATGTCTGATAACTGTTATCAGGCACGCAGGAGGAGCATCACAGTACGCAGTTACTGAATAATTCTGAACAATTCGGAGAAAAAAACCACAACATTTCTAAAGGTGATAAAATACGGCTTTTCATTTTGTAAAGGTTGATGGCCACAAGTTTTTAGTTCTAACGCATGTTATATAATTGTGATATTTTTTCTTCTTCTGTGCATTAGGAATGGTTAGCGTAACACAAAGGTAGTACAAAGCATAATGTTATAATGCTGGAAGGCTGAGAGCTAAGTGAGTGAGTCCTTCCGTGCACCAAGAGTACCTGCTGCTTAAACACCCGTGAACACCAGGTCGCCACAGAAGGCATCATTAAAATCTGCCAAACAGAGGCGGAAGAAAAATGGCCCGAATCCGACTTGCCGCTCACGTCTCAACGGATTTAAAGAACCTGCAAATCCGGCTTTTGATAGTAATGATCAAAGAGGGTGATGAAAAAAGGGGGTTGAGCAGGAGGCATGTAATCACTTTGGACGGCGGGGCTGGGAGGCCTGAAGGAGGGCTCGGCAGGGCTGGAGGAGACGGGCCGGAGATCAAGGCACACCATGTAATAAGGGCATCAAAACCAGGCGTCTCCGGGAGGGTAGCTGCGTCGCCCTTTTCTCCAGCCTAACACCGCCTCAAGACTAGTTTTTTGGTCCTCGTCCCACCCCGCCCGGCCCCACCCCAGCCACCACCCCGCCCCGCCCCACCCATCCTCGCCCCACCCACATCCCTCCGCTCACTTCCGTCAAAGCAGGATATTTAACCTACAGGTAAGTCAGGAAGTGAACTTATCCTTGTGGATCATTTACTCATTAAATCTATACAGTGATCGTGGATAAGTCATGTTCATTTATAAGTCCAACACAGTGAAGGACACTCTGGAAGGCGTCTAGCACACTGCTGACATATCTTTGTATGCAGAATTTCGGGTTATTGAGGATGAGCTTCATTTAATCATGATGCAAGATAGAGAGACCGAGGCACCGAAGCTCACCTCAATACGCCTCGAGAAGCTCACCGGTGCCATGTTTATGGTAGTAAAATATAGCTGTGGCAGTCTTCAGCGGCCTCAGCCCCCGCCCACCGACCCTATTGTGCTGAACTCAGTGTCTGAGATGAGATCCAGTCCTGAGAATTGAGCCTAAGTCCTTTCCTTGTCTGGTCAACAATAGGTCCTGAATGCATTGCCTCTCTGTCAGGAAAGTGTCCTAAGAAAGAGGCGTTAAATCACTACACTGGGGCAGCCGGACGTGGAAACTGATTTGGAATTAAAGGATTACACTCCATGGCTGCAGGATGTCTGCTACGAGGATATTAGTCACATCCCAGTAAACCCAGAAAAATGTTTTATGAATATTTCACTACAGATTCATTTCATATCGTAATTTACATATTTCACGTAAAACTCATATGCATTCTTCTTCAAACATTTTCTTTTAATATTTTTTTCTAATCAAGCTCAGACGCTGTTTACTTTTCACTGGAAATATCTCATCACATTAGAAGAGACTCACGTAAAAATATAATAATTATTGCAGGATTTAAGTTTGAATACAGACTCAATACTTCAACACAATACACAGGAATATTATATGATTACACATTCATCCTTCACTGCATCACTAAGGTTCCATCCTTGACGCTGCCAGTACTCAAGCAGCGCGTCAACCAGTGTGGTGCTTCATCAGTGGCAGCAAACACTGTTCTCGCCTCACACACATCACCACCACAACCTTTTCAACCACGAGAAGGAAGCGTCTAGCGCAACACTTGAACACACAACACAG
>JAXIVD010000803.1:7500-12500 GCA_036785275.1 Cancer borealis
ACAACCACACTATGTACTGAAAACCTTGACTTATATATATACTTTTTTTTCCTGTTTGCTTGCCTATAAACAGTTTCTATATATTTGCTGAGAGCTGCTCTGCCTGTATCAAGTGTAACCCACGCAGTGAAATCATTAATGGACTCAATATATGATGCATCTGACGCAATAATATCCTTAGCACATCCAATACCAAGAATTACTATTATAGTACTGCTGCTGTTGATTCTACGGATGCTGCCACTATAGTTAATGTAGTAGTAGTAGTAGTAATAGTAGTAGTAGTAGTAGTAGTAGTAGTAGTAGTAGTAGTAGTAGTAGTAGTAGTAGTAGTAGTAGTAGTAGTAGTAGTAGTAGTAGTAGTAGTAGTAGTAGTAGTAGTAGTAGTAGTAGTAGTAGTAGTAGTAGTAGTAGTAGTAGTAGTAGTAGTAGTAGTAGTAGTAGTAGTAGAAGTAGTAGTAGAAGTAGTAGTAGAAGTAGAAATCTTAGCAATTACTCGTGTTATCAATGTCGTTGTTGATTCTGGTGCTGGTGTTGCTGCTGTCAACACAACCATTATTAAACGGGCTTAAAAATGTTTCTTTTGTGTTGGTGTAGGCGCGTGGAGGAGGCGTGGCAGTGAATGTATAGACCAATCTCTTCCCTCCATTTGTTACCGGAGAGCATTCAACCCCGGAGCCCTTCACATCCCTCACCCTACCTACGTTTACTGCATTCTCGTTACTGACTACAAGTGTGGCTGGACAGAGGAGGGTCAGAGGAGGGCGGGGCGGTGAGGGAGTGACGGACGGCCAGAGGGGACGGAATATAGACGGACATAGGAATGGGGAAGGACAGCGTAGGACGAGAAGGGCATGAGAGGGGCTTGTGGGAGGGCCGAGTGGGAGGGACGAGTGAGATGTATACGAGTGCAAACTATAGTGAGTCACCAGTCATTGTAGATTTACGAGTCAGGAATGCATATGATGAAGAAGTGAGGTTGACAGAGACAGAAACACTAGAGGTTCCTTTCATAAACTCAAACCAATCATAATGTTTGGCTGTCTAAGGAGTTTCAAGGATGGATGGTATTGTTGGTGATTGATCCAAGTTAGAGAGTTAAAACAAAACATCATGCATTGCAAGCGAGGAACTGTGGTTTGCCATTCACTTCCTGGTCTTGACAATTGATGAGTGTGGTGTTAGGTTAATGGCAAAAGTTCAAACATGTAATTGAAAGCAAATGTAGTGGACAATATACACACACGACTGTAGGAAGGACGAATAAAAAACTAAAATTACAAAACAGAAAATCAACGAGTATAAAAAAATATGACTAAATAGAAAATTCAAGTTATTTTTTTATAATAGTTTTTTTTCTAAGTCAAGGTATCCATGTGATTTTTTTGTGATCGTGAGGAATGGAATAGAATCATAGAGAGCGTGGGTGGAAGGTTGCATGATGGTCGTAAACGGGAATTGGTTGTAGAAAGGCAAGCCAACAGAAGGGTGAAGGAAAAGAGTGGTTGTTGGAAGGCTACTGTTCCCCCCTCCACCCCCAACACACGCCCAACCCCGCCCACGCCAGGTGAGGTGAGTCGCCACGCCAAGCAACACTCACCAGGTAACTTTACTCATGAATATATAATCATACCAACTATTAGCATAACAATAAGGTTTGTTCCCTCAGCTTTAAAATATATTATTGTTGTTGCCAGGAACATTGCCGGGAATAGGAGTACAATGAGCCTGTTTGAGGGTGTAGGTGAGTGTGTGTTCAGGTGTTACGGTGTTTATGGCGTGGCAGGTTATCGTATTTTCATTATCATGCTCATAATTTTGGGTATCCGATTTATTATAACTTTGTTGCTAAGAGAAAAAAAAAACTGTTTCCATATGCATGATATTTAATTAGCAATTTAAATGTTTGTTGTAATTTCAGATGCGAAAAAATTTATATGTTGCTCATTTTTCTTTTTATGATGACCTCTAGTTGATTAGCAAGCCATTCTTTTCTGCTTTTCTGTCATTTCTTTTATAATTTTTTGTGTCTATAATTCCATTCTCCTTCTCTATAATTCCATTCTCCTTCCCCTTACTCTTTCCTCATTCCCTTCAAACCTCACTCAACGTCTTAACAATAATAAAAGTTTATCAAATACTTCTATATGACAGAATTTCCCCTTCAATCAGGTCACCAAGAGGACATGACCACTGCTATTAATCACCCTTTTAGGTGGTACATGTAGCAAATCTAACCTAAAGCACACCAACCCGTTCACCCCAGACACCCTCCTTCCTCCCTAACCATGAGGAATCACCCATCAGGGACCTCCACCTGACTCTCCACCTCAATCACCTATCCTTCCTCTTCCACATTTCTCTCATTCCTCCACTTTATTGTTACTATTAATATTTTCCAATTTTTTTCTACATTTACTTGTTTTATCTACAGATTCACATCAACTTTAATTCATTGCTATCTATATACAGTTCATGATTTTCTTTCTATTTTTTTTTTCTCTCTCTCTCTCTCTCTCTCTCTCTCTCTCTCTCTCTCTCTCTCTCTCTCTCTCTCTCTCCTCTCTCTCTCTCTCTCTCTCTCTCTCTCTCTCTCTCTCTCATCTCTCTCTCTCTCTCTCTCTCTCTCTCTCTCTCTTCTCTCTCTCTCTCTCTCATCTCTCTCTCATCTCTCTCTCTCTCTCGTCTCTCTTTGTCGCCATTTTCCTCGTCCTTCCTTCCTTCCTTCCTTTTACATGGTCGTTTCCTCTTTTTCCTTATTTAGTTTCCCTCTTACCCTCCTTCCAAGAAAATCAAGCACTCACATTACAGTGTGTGTGTGTTGTGTGTGTGTGTGTGTGTGTGTGTGTGTGTGTGTGTGTGTGTGTGTGTGTGTGTGTGTGTGTGTGTGTGTGTGTGTGTGTGTGTGTGTGTGAGTCTGTGTGTGTGTGTGTGTGTCTGTGCTAGATACATAGATATATAAATAGATACATACATAGATAGATAAGTTAATCATTTCAAAAAACATCTTTGTTGACACGTAGCTATTATATGTGTAATTCCCGTCATGTCATTGGGCCATCGATCTACCGACCTATCCTGACCTGGGTTTGAATCTCAGTGGGAGGGAGAGAAGGTCAAAGGTTAAGGTACAAACCACGGTTGGTCAGTAAGTACGTACATCACCTGACCTTGAGTATACAGGAAGTGAATAAAGTGATTTTCATAACCTTTTTACACTAGAAGCAAAGAATCTGAATAAAATTATTAATGCTGATTAAAAAATATTATAACCTCCATTTTCTTATCTGACTTTCCTCATGACGTCTAGAATATGCTGCTTTCTGAAAACAACAACAATAACATCCGTTAAAAAAGAACATATGTAAGTCAGCTCAAAATATTCATAGCTCGGGACTGAACCCTGAGTCGCCTCGCTGCTCCGGACCTGGCGCCAGTCACGCTTGCAACCCCCACGAGATGAAAGTTCTGATTAGCATGACTTTTTCGGCGATACATTGGAGGCAGGATGGCAGCCTTGAAACTCGACCGACCTCTTGCCTGTCCAGAGCCAAGAAAAATAAATGCAGGTATATGTGCTTAGCTAAATATAAACTTCCTGGATCCTTGTGTGTTAATGTGGTTTAATTTAAAGAGAAAATAGTTGATGCTGTTAGTTTATCATGAGTTCATATACTTGTGTTTGAAAAAGGAATGAGATTACAATTGGTGTAGACTCAGCCGTGATGCTTCCAGTAACTGTGGGATAAGAGGTAAGGTAAGGAGAACGTGTATCATTTACTATCCTAACATTAACTTAATCACACTGGTTTACCTGCTGTCTATTCTTACGCCCATCTTTTTTCCCGGCTATCTATTCCCCCTGAATCCATGAATCCAAGACTCCGAGGATCGAGATGAATAGCTAAAACTCGGAAGCTGATAAAGTTAATATGTGAATTCTTTGCCACTCAGCGGACGGTTCTCTTGACGGAGAACCAAGCCGTCTCTTCGTTATCAAGGACGGGATTAAAGTGTCCCGGTAAATCACGAGCCAAAAACTTCCCGCCGCATGGCCTTAGTCTGGCCAAGGAAGATATGAAGTTCCACACCACTGTAGGTATATACTTTTTTTCTTTCCCGCTCGACTCAGATAGGATTCCACATTATGCAGCGAGACTTTCCCCGCCGATATAAATACAGAACTTAATTAAAAAGTCCATTACGAATTAACACTTTTCCTGAGCACTATACTGGACGAGCACACACACACACACACGCGCGCGCGCGCCCACACACACACACACACACACACACACACACACACACAGCTATAACAGAAGAAAATAATGTTCCACACAAGCCTTCACGGATGTATATCAAGGCAGTTTGACTAAGATACACACCCTTACGTACACACGGCCGGTATATGCAGGTGTCGAGGCTTATATATGATGCAAGGAGGCTCTGCTTTACCTACCTCACCTGGTAATGTTCCTTTCCTGCACATTACGGAAAATTAGCCTCTCTGGGAAGGGTATTTTTATGTCACGCTTGAAATTTAGGAGCAACGTAAATTAATGGTTTCCCGCTAGAGTGATATATGATAGTTAAGAGTTTATAGCGATATCAACTCTCACGTAGCGTCCATAACCTTACCCTAACCTTACCTACGCCTCGTCTTCACCTACTCGTCCTGACTGCATGTTTCTCCCTGTCATATATACACATACATTCCCCTTCATGGATACGCCCTCACCTGAGCCAACGCACTTGTCACCATGCTGTACAGTTTAACCTTATCGCTGTTTTAAAATATATCAGGTATGTGAAGCCAAATACGTCCTTTTTGTGTGGTATTCTTAGAGGTAAAGTTCATATTCACTGGAAGATAAGAGGATTTTCACGCAATCCTCCAGCATATATTCTACCTTTAGGTAAATCTAGAGCTGCAAGACGAAAATGCGAGTCAGACCACAAGGACGATTTTATTTAATTATTTCAGTTCCTGGCTTTCCCCT
>JAXIVD010000803.1:17500-22500 GCA_036785275.1 Cancer borealis
AAAGGACATTAGGCGACAGTCAGGAGTTGGGAGTCAGCTGCTTCTACGAAAAGGCTTCCAATCACCTGATCAGCATCGCATCTTTTGGCGCACTGATTTTTCCCAGCATTGCGATGGAATGAACGGGACTGACACGAGAACCACCCAAGAGGTCCATCTCATCCTGCTCTCTCTTATTTTCCTCCTCTCCTTGTTATTTTCTTCCTTTTTCTCCTCCTCCTCCTCCTCCTCCTCTACCAACTCGTCCTCCTCGACAAATTTGAGTGTAATGATGCCAGCGTCGCATCGAGAGGAGAGTCTCAGCAATACAGTCGACGAGATGAGGAAGGCGCAGCTGATTGCTTCTCTCTCTATTATCCCCTTGACGGATGAGGGTGAGTGAAGCTGGAGTGTATCGAGGAGGTGTTTGTCCGGAGAGAATCCCAACTGGTGCCTTGGCTGAGGTGGAGCAAAATAAAATGTTTCACGGATAAAGTAGGAATGTTGAAAAATCCGGAGCGCTAATGCAAGGCAACTATACAAAGGAAAGGGTTCCATTTGTGAATATACATAGAAAAAAACTGTTTAATGTATGTATGTAACGCTGCTGATGAATATAAATATAAATCAGGGGATTGATAAATAGATGGAAAGACAGACAAATATATAGGGATATATAAATACCTAAGAAGTCATTTTATTATTTAATTTTTTTGGGTCGTGATGAAGAGGAAAATTGAAATTTGCTATAAAAACTGGTATTTACTTATTGTTTGCAGTTACGCTTTTTTGTCTATAGAAGGAATCAGGACTAGTAACCTGCTTCTGTGTGTGTTTTCATCATCGCCGTTACAATTATATGAAGAAATAAACACACACAAAACAAGTAATTTTGCTGACAAAAAAAAAAGATATGATTGAATGAGTTGCATACGAGAAAGAAAAACAAACAGCCACATGAGAAACTGAAAGCCAGGCAGACAACCAAACAGGCAAACAGATAAATAGACAACAAGATATAAACACAAACAAAATAGCCAGAGAGAGAGAAGTACATACTTATACAAACACATATATAAACAACAGGAAAAATAAAAAAAATATTAATAAACAATGAAAAGAACAATCATTCAAAACTGAAGAAGCTTGTTTAGAGACCTGACTAAACAAGATCAATTATATTCACCTAAATAATTATATCAACTTGACTAAGACTTGAGGGAGAGAAGTATCAGGAGGGGAAGAAAGGGGAAGAAAAGGCAGAAAAGTACATAAGTGATAGCAGTAGAAATAACATTGAGAGAGAGAGAGAGAGAGAGAGAGAGAGAGAGAGAGAGAGAGAGAGAGAGAGAGAGAGAGAGAGAGAGAGAGAGAGAGAGAGAGAGAGAGAGAGAGAGAGAGAGAGAGAATATACATATACACAATAGGAGGAGGTAAATTAAAGATAAGCCACAGAGAGTAAGAGAGAGACAGGTAGTCTTGAAGGTAAGGGAAGGAAGGCAAGACAACAGGTGAGGAGCTTCAGGCGACGTGAAGTTTGACACACACGACAGGTGGCAAATTAGAGACTGTTGAGGCTTGGGGGAAGGCAGTGCTGTGTGACGGAAAGAGAAGGACAGGAGAGGAGGGAGGAAAGGAACATGTTGAGGGTAGAGCATTGAGGGAATGGAAGAGTGGAAGTGGTATTGGATGGACGACAGAGGGATACTAAGAATGCTAGCAACATCATAAATAAAAATATGAGTTGAAATGATCCACACGAGGTACATGAAATATGCAAAACAATGTGGTTATGACTACTTGGAGGATATACATATATATACACATATACACATACACACAAACACAGACACACAGACACAGACACACACACACACACACACAGACACACACACACACACACACACACACACACACACACACACACACACAACATGAAAACGTCTGACATATATGATTTTCACTAGTTTTCATGTGTTATGAGGACTAATTTGTCTCATTTTAAGTGAATTACATTAAGTTAAAAATGCACAAAAGCGTGAGATCTTCTTCCAACTTCATAAAACATTAAGGTAAGTCAGACACACCGTCAAGAATACGTGTAGCATAATTACTAATTACTAATCATTCACTTAAAACGAAAGGAAAAAATAGCGTCTTGTGATGTTCTTAGACAATAAGTCAATTTAAGGGTAACACAATCTTCCGACTGAAGCAAGAAAATGCCCTAAATATTTCCAATGAATACTTAAACAGGTTTCAAAAAGCTTCACACAACACGCCAAAATGATGCCTAACACGCGATAAACAAAACTCAACACCAAGAAAAAGAAGATTAAGAAGAAAAAAAGATGATGAAAACAAAGAAGAAAAATGAGAAGAAAAAAATAAGAGAAGAAAATCTATTTATGACAAGAGAACAAACTAACAATACGCGTTTCATAATAACAAATCACTAACAATTTATTATATGCCCACCTGCAAGTGCTTCAATACCCACTCTCCCCCTCCTCCATCCCCCAACACCTGCCCGCCACACGCACCCCACTCACTACTCGCCTCACGCTCCGCTGAAAACGCCCAAACGCATCTTTCTGTCGAGTTTCAGCTTTAAGTCGAGACTGCATACGCGTGGCAAAAGTGTTCTCCCTTGTCCAGCCTTTGCCAGGTGGTGATGATGGTGGAAGGAGCGGTAGGAGGAAGCAAGGAAGAAGGTAAAAGAGGTGTGTGTGTGTGTGTGTGTGTGTGTGTGTGTGTGTGTGTGTGTGTGTGTGTGTGTGTGTGTGTGTGTGTGTGTGTGTGTGTGTGTGTGTGTGTGTGTGTGTGTTGATAAAATGTTCCGTTCGTCTAACATTGAACTGAATAACATGGCGAAATAGTTGAACACTTCATTCATATGTTGACCATTTTTCAATCATTTGGTTTCAACATTTCACTTGGTATTTCCACGTAGTTTGTGTTATTCTACCCATCAGTTTGTGGGTTACACTGAGTATGACCCTGATTCGTGATGCTCTTCTGTGTGTTTGTGTCTACTGAGGAGCGACGTTGGTATAGGTGCCTGCAAGGCTAATCCTACAGGACCCCTTCCCCTCAGACTCTCATTGGGGACGGCATGGCAGGGACATCCTAGTGGAACAGAGGCTGCTGCTTATCTCCACCTGGCTCCTCGTGTGGATATCTGGAATTTTATGAAATTCTGTTCTGTCTGTACGCAAGAACTGAAGATGCTGAAGGATGATGTAAGTGAAGCTCTCCCAATGAGATGGACTGGCAGCTCCATGTAAGGACATACTCGTTTCCCTTGACGACTTCAATGCAATTTCTTGTTGTACTGGAAGAACCCGCTGCAAACTTCGTCTCGGTTTCCCTGGATCTGGCACTTGGAATAGCGTTTGTTCTGTGTATGTTTTTGCATAGTCAAGATGGCTGACGATGACTGGTTACTCGTCCTTGAGGCTAAAGCTGTGTGCCTTGAGACGTGGTATGGTATAATTGGTAGAAAAACTAAGACTACCGACCACATCCTCTTCAGTATTTGTTGGAGGAGCATCCTGACCTGCGGGATTTTGTATAATTCTGAATTCTTTGCAACTGACGCTTCCTGAGACTCGATCCAGCGACGAGGTTACCACTGAGTGTTGCATTATACTTGGTCACTTTTAAAACAACATTCAGCGAAAACTAACTAGTACACGTCATAGTGGCTGTTATATATATTTTTTTAATCTATATTTTTCTCCTCACAAGGAAGCATTAATGAATATGTCTATCATAGTGTGTTTGGATACAGACAAAAAACTTCAAGGTGTGTTTTTGTGACTCTCATAGACTCGGCTCAAAGTACACACCGCTGCCTTGACTCCCGCTTGACGAGGCGAGGAAAGAAGTAAATGCGTCTGATTCCACTCTCTTTACTTACACTGTACTACACACACACACACACACACACACACACACACACACACACACACACACACACACACACACACACACACACACACACACACACACACACACACACATACACACACAGATGGAAAATCATACATATACACATTCAAGCAGACAGAATGAGAGAGGGGATGAGGGGGATGGGTTGCTGTGCCCCATCCACCCCATCCACCACTCACTTAAGCCAAAGCTGATGGCCCGCCGACCCTGTTAGCTCTGCAAAGTTGGCCTGGCGTACTCACAACGTTCTACAAACATTTAACTTTCCAATGCCGTGCCTACCAATGGGACGGGCGTGGCAATGTCTGCACCGCCCCATGTCTGAGCAAAACTTCAGAGATTTAGGATACATGTTCTCTCGCCCCACCCCCTCCACGCTTCTTTCTTCTCTCTTCTCTCTCTCTCTCTCTCTCTCTCTCTCTCTCTCTCTCTCTCTCTCTCTCTCTCTCTCTCTCTCTCTCTCCGCATTTCTCCCACTATTGAGGTGAACGACCCTGGTCCGCCTTCTTTATCCAAAGAATGTTTGGTCTTTCTTCCAGCCTCCGCCGCCCTGGAACACTATTCATGACTACTGGTGCGTGAGCCTATCAATTAACGGGGAGTGTGTTGCTATTTTCTTTCTAGTTACAAAAACAGGAACGACACGTAAAATGAAGGAGAACTGCGTATAACATGCAGTGAAAGAGAAAAAAATGAATGAATATTAATGTTTTTTTTTGTATTATTTATTTTTTCAAGAACTGTGTTGCAATTCATTACTGCGTCCCTTAAACTAGGGCAGACTGCGACTACTTTTTTTCAGTTTTTCTTTTTTTTTCTTCTCTTTAATGATTCTCTCTTTCAGGTAATGACTGAAAAAAAAACTTTGTCTACCTCATTTGCTCTTCAAATTCTGTTTTTTTTTCTTTTTAATATTATTAGTGAAACTGTTAGTACGGAAGAGAAATACTGCTTTTTTGTTTTTTTGGGGGAAGGGACAGGGAAGAAGGGAGGCGTTGAAATGTTAACTGAAAATGTATTACGTTGAGTTGTTGTCTATATTTTACACTTGACAAAAGAGTATGCAT
>JAXIVD010000803.1:27500-35000 GCA_036785275.1 Cancer borealis
TTTCGGGTAATTTTCATATGCTTATTTTGTTTGTTTGTGTACCAATATATTACTTTATATTTATTTGAATTATTATGAAGATAATAAATGCATTATCGACCTTTTCTATAAACTTTGTTTTTTTTAATGCAAACTGAATGTTTCGTCAAAAAAAATTTCTCATTTGTAGTTTATTTTCCTTAATAAGAAATAAAACATTACAAAAGGATTCCAGAAAATTCAGAAAACAGTTATAATCATTTTAGAAGCCAAATAAATCATTAATAAAGAAATAAATCTAGAAAAAATATTAAATAACTTAATAATTCTGTACATGTATTTTCGGTTATTTTTCCTAGATTCTTAATATGTTTTTGTTTTATATATATTCGAATTATTCTGAATGTAATAAATGCATTATATCCCTTTTATTTTAATTATTTTATATGCAAACTGAAAAAGTTACATCAAAATATTTTTTTCTCATTTTTTATTTATTTTACTTAATAATAAACAAAACATTACAAAAACTTATTAGAAAAATCATAAAACAATAATCATACTTTTAGAAACCATAGACAACATTAATAAACTAAGAAATCAAGAACAAAATATTAAATTACCTAATAATTTTGCACACATTTTTTTTTCGTAGATTCTTATTTTGAATTTGTTAATTGGTACCAATATATTTTTCATATTTATTTCAATTACTTTGATGATATTAAATACATTGTCTCCCTTTTATTTTATATTTTTTCAATGTAAAATTAAATTGCTAGTATAAATAATTTATCATTTTTAGTTTAGTAGTAATAGAAGTAGTAGTAATAGTGGCAGAGATAGTAGTAGTAGTAGTAGCAGTAGTAGTATTAGTAGTATATCATCATCATCATCATCATCATCATCATCATCATCATAAACTACTTTCATCACCAAACTTTCTTGCATCTCCCTCATTAGTGAAAACCAGCGACACTGTAATAAGTTTTAATGCCATAAATGAACTGAAGAAATGTAGTTGCACGTTTACCAAATGAGTCTCAGTATCTCTCTCTCTCTCTCTCTCTCTCTCTCTCTCTCTCTCTCTCTCTCTCTCTCTCTCTCTCTCTTTCTCTCTTTCTCTCTCTCTCTCTCTCTCTCTCTCTCTCTCTCTCTCTCTCTCTCTCTCTAAATAAATAAATAAATAAATAAAGGAAAACAAAAACGCAGCGTCATTGAGTTAGCAGCGACACCTTGCGAATAGTTTATTAGTTTCTTTGAGCGAGAGTCTTTTCCATGTTTTTGACGAAGCTTCTGACGCTGAGAACACGACCTACTGCAACGACCTCTTCCTCCTCTTTCTCCTCCTCCTCCTCCTCCTCCTCCTCCTCCTCCTCCTCCTCCTCCTCCTCCTCCTCTCTAGGCACGTGGCGGGGGGGTGTGAGGTGTGAGGGAAGGGGAGGGATAGGAGGAGGAGGAGAGAAAGAAGAGAGTGAGGCGCTGTTTTGCAGAGTTACTTCTAATCAGCTCTTCTTGTTGCCTCCATGACTGTGACGGTAGAAGGGTGTGATGGGGGAAGGGTGTGATGGAGGAAGGGTGTGATGGAGGAAGGGTGTGATGGGGGAAGGGTGTGACGGGAGAAGGGTGTGACGGGGGAAGGGTGTGATGGAGGAAAGGTGTGATGGGGAAAGGGTGTGATGGGGGAAGGGTGTAATGGAGGAAGGGTGTGTCGGGGTGAAAGAGTGAAACAACTGTAGGGAGAGGCGTGCGGTGTAGAGCGTAGGGGGGGGGGGGGGCTGCATCCTACCTCAATATGATGGATAAATTTACTGCTAAAACACAGGCGACTATTTGTTTTACATTCCACTTTTGAGTTCCGGAAGCCGTCACTCAGCTCTGCGTGCTGGCCTTCTGTGATGCTTTGAACTCTTACCGCTAAGTGAATTCAGAAAGCTACTACTACTACATTTTATTTTTATTTAATGACTAGCATATGAAAGTGCCATAAAAACCTGACCCTAAAATATGAGTGATCTATCTTTCAACGGCTGTGATAATACTATTTTGGTGTCCTTAGAGTTCAAAATTGGAAAACTTTTTCAAACAAACACATATATACTTTTTATGTGGCTTTTCATATATTTAGCGAGGAAAAAATACATAAGATAAGCATACAAAGAGAGAATCAATACTGAACAACACACACGCATTCATTTCATTCCTCCTAGACGTAAGACACACGAAGCCAAACAATTTACAGACATTTTTTTACTTTCCACCATTTAGTATCGTAGCCTGGACTCCCTCCCTCTATAACTAACCCACAGGTGATCCCATCATTGATATTTCAGGTGTAAATTACGCCATAAATAATTTGCAGCTATCGGGAGAAGTCTGCGAGAAAGTAACGAGCTCATAAAACATGATATATACAGTATATTTCCAACAGACTAAAATGTTTTCTCGTTTAAAACAGTAGATCCTCTTCATACGGTCGCACAGGTAACACAAAACTCTACATATTTGCCATACATACATACATACATACATACATTCATACTGACATACATACATACATGCGGCCTCACTTTCAACCATAAAACAAATATATACACAATGTGCATCCAAATTTTTTTTTCAGCATTTACCAAAAAAAAGAAAAAAAAAGTATAATGGTAAATACAAAACATTACAAACCATCCTTTGATCTAACAGAGGTACAGTTACACAGGTACGCATCGCTCTCATGGCTGTACAAACCATTGAAATATATCTAATTAAGAAAAATACAATACCACCGCCCAAATAAGGAAATTATATAAACGCAAAGAGTGTAATTAACTTTAAAAAAAACATAGATAATATAAAAAATCTGTTCCTAATGTTGGTTTGTGGTTTTGGTCGGCCTGACGCTCGCTGTGTGTAATCCAGCGTCACAGGGAAAGGTTTTAAGGGCACACCTAAACACGCTCTTTTTTTACGCCACCTACACTAAGCCGCTCGCCTCCACTTAGTGCAAGGTGGTGCGGCGAAATAATAAATCCTGTCAGGAGTACACTCGGTAAATATAAATGTTGCTCGTTGTGGCTCACTGTGTTGAGGTTTGAATGTAATAATCAGTGTTATTGTTAAGGAAAATAGATGATTGTTGTTGTTGTTACTTTATTATTATTATTATTATTATTATTATTATTATTATTATTATTATTATTACTACCATTATATCTTATCACTTCATATATATAGTTAATTAGAAATGCAAACTAATAACATTTCAATTATTTTCGTTATAAGTATACGTTTAAGGTAACGTTTTTCCTTCTTTAACGATCCACTATGGTTTTAAATCTATAAATGAAAAAAAAAAACTATAACAATTGAATGAGATTATTTAGTTATGCATTTCTTTCTATTTACAAGCTTCCCATCAGCACAGTGTTGTGTTACCTGGCGATGATGATTTAATGTTGCCATGACCACCACCACCACCACCACCACCACCACCACCACCACCACCACCACCACCACCACCACCACCACCTCCACCACCACCACGACCACCAACATCACCACCACCACCACCACCACCACCACCACCACCACCACCACCACATCCACCACCACTATAAGAATCCCCAGTACTATCACTATTTATACTACTACTACAACTACTAAGCCTACTACTACTGCTACAACAACAACAACTACTACTAACACTACTGCTGATTATGTTTTTATTGCTACTACTGTTACCACCACTACTACTATAATGTGTATGTGAATGTGTGTATGTATGTATGTTTGAGCGTGCACATAAACACTTACCCCCCCTCCCCCCCCCCACACACACACATGGGGGGACAAAAAAAAGCCCTTCCTCCATAAATAATATCACCTTTTCCAATTTTCATTTTAGTTAGACAGGCTGTGACGCGCCGACACGTAAATATTGCTAACACATATTACCCAGACGAATATATGTTCCACCGGGTCGTTATTTATGTATGGGAAAAATATATATTCTTTTTGCAACTAATAATAAATATCCCACAAATTATAACCAACAAATACAAACCCTACAGGAAATGCGAAAGAAAGAGCGACAAACAAAAAAAATCATGTATACGTTTAAAACAGTATAATAAAACAAAATATACAATCAACATATAAATAAATACATATCAATTAGTACCATTAATATACGGCATTAACAGGAATTTCTAAAGGTATATATATGAAGGCAGCTGGCAATTGTTACCCGCCTGCATTGTGTCCCTCAGGCAGTTGGAAGCAGTAAACGTGTCTCAGTTGTGAATAATGATTCGTAAACTTTTTTTTCTCCCCGCGTCCAAGCCAGTGGAGCTGCGTGCACCTCCGACACTGGAGTAGCAGGTGCAGGGCAGAGTTTTTAATTGGCAACTTCAGGCTTGTGACAGCTTCCTACGGGCTTGTGTCTGCCTCCAGCGATCACTGAAACTCCGGGTACCAGCTCAAGCTACTGTTTTTTTGTATGTATGTTATTGTGTGTATGTTATTGTGTATATGTTGTTTATTAAATGTTATCCAAGTATACTAATAACAACCATCACATCATCAGCATAAACAACACTATTATCAATAACGTCATATATGAAACTATTAATTGAAATACTATACACAAAGGTTTTCAAGACGTGGTTGACAAGAAAGGGGAAAAAAAATCGTTTAGAACAAGAATACCAACCATAACAGTAGCAGCAGGATAAACAACAACAACAACAACAACAACAACAACAACAACAACAATAACACTAACAACAACAAGAACAACAACAACAACACTAAAATTTTAATATGCATGTATACTATTATTAAACAACTGAAAGGAAGGAAATAACAATGATGATGACAACAATAATGAAAATGATAATAATAGTAATGAAAATAATATTAATAATAATAATAATAATAATATTAATAATAATAATAATAATAATAATAATAATAATAATAATAATAACAATGATAATAGTAATAATAATAATAATAATAATAATAATAATAATAATATTAATAATAATAATAATAATAATAATAATAATAATAATAATAATAATAATAATAATAATAATAATAATAAAAATAAAACTACACTACCAAAATAGTCTCTACGACCACCACCACAACCACAACCACCATCACCATAATTAGCACTACTATTACTATTACTATTCCTACCAACATTACCATCACAATATAATAATTAATATAAATAATCCTCTACACCACCTTCCCTAAAACAAGGGAGATGCACGAGGCGGAAGCGAACACACACATAAATAACCTCATTGTCCATAATAACAAAGACAGAAAACAAAACAAGGAACAACTGAGGCCGAAAATAACTTAAAGCAAGCATAATTTAAGCAATGAATAAGAAACACAAAGGAGGACAAAGATAGAACAAACAACAGCAAATCCGTTGGTCTTTGCGAGGCTTGTTTGTGATGAAATAGAAATAAAAAGAGAAAGAGAAAGAGAGAGAGAGAGAGAGAGAGAGAGAGAGAGAGAGAGAGAGAGAGAGAGAGAGAGAGAGAGTAGGGGGGGGTAGGGGGTGTGCAAGCCGAGACGCTGTGGCTGTTACCATGGAAACCGACATGATCTCTCTATTTCAGATGTCAACAGCCAGAATTACCTTGCAGAGAATAACACGCCAGGTAGCCTCTTTTCCTCCTCCTCTTCCTCTTCCTCTTCCTCCTCCTCCTCTTCCTCCTCTTCTTCTTCTCTTTTCATTTTTTTTCCATACTCATTCATCCCTTATCCTCTTCCTCTATTTTGTTCTTCCTCCTCCTCCTCCTCCTCCTCTTCCTCCTCTTCCTCCTCCTCCTCCTCCTCCTCCTCCTCCTCCTCCTCCTCCTTAGTCCTTCTTCCTCACAAACAACACACGCCAAGAGTCTCCTCGACTGTATTTAGCAAAGTAATAATGATCTCCACTTTTGTAGGTTCATTAATGCAAATTGAAAAAAAAAAAAAAAAAAAGAGACCAGGAGAGAGAGAAGAGGAGAAAAAGAGAGTGAACTTCAGTTGTCAACATCGTCTACCTGTAACCTCGGTCTTCAAAACATGAGGGGAAGGAAGGAGGAGGAGAGAGGGAGGGAGGGAGGGAGGGTGAGGGGTAATGGAAGGGATGGGAGGGATGGGAATAAAAGGGAACTATGTGAAAGAGGAGATGAGGGAAGGGTAGAGAAGGTAGGGTCTTCATATGAAAGAGGTAAAGGGATACGAAATATGATGTACGGAATTAATGTGAGGGGAGATGAAAATAACGGAGGCAACGGCAGGTAGGGAGGCTAAGGGAGGGGAGATAGGCAGAGGTGAACGACACAAGCTCTTCCCAACATCACCTTAAAGCTCCATTTCCTTACTGACCTCCTGTAGCCGCGATATCTTTCTCACCTTTAAACCACACCAATACGTGGGGGGGTGGGGGAGGAGGAGGCGGAAGTGAAAATAAAAGACACGCATATTAAGTAAGTAGTAAAAATAGCAAGACAATGAATGCAATATAGTAACGGTGTGAATTGTTTTATCTCTTTACTCTTTCGTTCGTAATTTATCATCATGTTATCAATTGATTATTTTTAACTTCACATGAGAAAATAAAAATAGGACACAAGATTGACTTTCACCCACTTGGTATATAGAAAGGAAACAACAGGATTTGGTCAAACAAAACACTCAGGAGACGCCATGCAGCACCCTTCACCTTCCTACACCCTCGCCTCGGCTCGCCTTGCCATTCCCTCGTGAATCACGCCTCCACTACTATTACTCTGTGTCAACTCTTATATCCATCAGAACGAATTTATACTCAAACAAACACTATTATTAACAGTATTCTTATTCTTGTTTTTATTAGTCCTCTTCCTCCTCCTTATTCTCTTGTAGTAATTGTATTAGTAGTAGTAGTAGTAGTAGTAGTAGTAGTAGTAGTGGTAGTAGTGGTGGTGGTAGTAGTAGTAGTAGTAGTAGTAGTAGTAGTAGTAGTAGTAGTAGAAGTAGTAGTAGTAGTAGTAGTAGTAGTAGTAGTAGTAGTAGAAATAGTAGAAGTAGTAGTAGTAATAGTAGTAATAATACGATAACCGTGAACAATTTAGTTTTTTTTTTCCTAATTATGAAATTATGTCTAAATATTTCATAGCTAAAAAGAACATTATAATCAGGAAAAAACTACAATTTATTAGACAGGCACTTTTTGCTTCACTTCATTTGTCTGTCTGTCTGTTTGTTTGTCTTTATGTAAGTAAGACAGTCATTCAGTCAGCTTGCCAATCACTGACACAGTATTACGTCTCTCTCTCTCTCTCTCTCTCTCTCTCTCTCTCTCTCTCTCTCTCTCTCTCTCTCTCTCTCTCTCTCTCTCTCTCTCTCTCTCTCTCACTTTGCAAGGATATTGACAATAAAGTCTTTCCTCTTCGCATCACACACCACAACAAGGATGTTCACCTCATTGGTGTTAAACACCACTCCGAGGAAGACAGGATACTTGGCACAAAATAA
>JAXIVD010000803.1:42500-47500 GCA_036785275.1 Cancer borealis
TATATATATATATATTTATTTATTTATATATATATATGTTTTTAATTTTTTCTAAATTTATGTATTGTTATTACCATTATTACTATTTTTTTTTACAACACTGTAACGGAAACACACATT
Source organism: Cancer borealis (assembly GCA_036785275.1). Classification (NCBI taxonomy): domain Eukaryota; kingdom Metazoa; phylum Arthropoda; class Malacostraca; order Decapoda; family Cancridae; genus Cancer; species Cancer borealis. Next base: position 42,621 of record JAXIVD010000803.1, read on the forward strand.
CAGCTCCATAAAGTTTGTAGTGAAAGTGTACAATTCAAGGTTAACATTTACCTTCCTTAAAGGCAATCACCACACATCAACCAAACACGAACACACACTTGCAACCATCATCACTTAGCCGCGTGTTGATCAACAAGACGCGTCTTCAAGAGTCAGGATGTCGGCGAGGAGTAAGTAATCATGAACACGTTTACCTCGCGCCCAAAGGATGAAGGAAGGGAGGGAGGAGAGAGGCAGCCACGCACAACCTGTCACAAAATTCTGGGTCTTCTAATACTGGACTTGCCCGTTGCCCAGCATTGCTCAGAGCAATTAATTTCTCTTGGGAGAAATTAAGATGTGGATTAGACCACGACACGTACGGGTGTGAAGGCCTGAGGGATTCTGTGTGGAAGGAAGTAATGAGAGCGAGATAATGGACGCTGATTTGACCGTTGTTACCTCTTATTTTTAGGGCAAAATTTCTAACACGAGGAGACTGGGGAGGTGAGGGAGGCGCGTCGCCTCACCCTCCACCCGCCTCTTATTAACTCTCCCTCCCTCGCACAACTTATGACGCCCCGCCGTCTGCCTCACTTTGATTCAGACTCTCAGCATCTTGGTATTTTACAACTGCCGAGTTCAGGGAAGTGGCTGTTACATCTTAAGTTTTCAGTAAATAACAACACTGTCTTTGAAACACAACACCTGATTAACATGTTTTTTTTTCCTTTTTATACTTTGAATGTGAAAAAAAGTTGGAGAACATATGAACAAAAGCTATTCCCATTAGCATTGTTCTTTTTAATACACATAAGCGTATTAGTAATGTGTATAATTGACATGCTATCTCTATTGTACTTAATCAATATACTGTATTTCCACATTCAAGAAAACGATGCACAAGTTTATGAATGAGAACGTTGAAAAATACGTATCAGACATTAATGATAGTTGCTGCGCCTCCTCACCTTGAGTGCCAGTTCAAGGTCTGGAATGTCAACAAAATAGAGCAGCAACATGTGTTAAATTAGTTATTGCTAAAGCGACTATAGACGCTGTTGAATAACAATTTTTGGTATCGACTTTGAAACCATCTGCAGCAAGAACGCATCCCTAACTTCCTCTGCTCGTGGAGTCAAGGCAGCCTTCCTCACACTTAGCAGAATCTACGTCTCCCACACGTCTCCTATGAATCACAACCTCATAACTGTGAGTGCCGGCGATCCACCCACTACAGCTCGACGCAGACTGCAAGCATTTCCTGTTGAAGCTCATGGCGGTGTTTCACAAGCACGCTGGACTCTAACATTTACGGCAGTGTTCCTAGTCCATCACATTTGCAATCACGATGATGTAATTACTACCGAGGTGATCGTCATTGCCAGGCTTTCATTGATATTCCTGCCACTCACACACGCCATCAAGAGGCGGAGCCGCTGCCATGGACAAAGTGGATCACCCACTTGCCCTCAAAGAAATGCTTGTAATAATAAAAACTAATTATAATGTTTGTATATACCAACTGTTTTACATTAGTGGTCAACCACTAATTTCAATGTATTTATATATACTTTCTATATTGTAAATTTTATGAATATGACAGTTTTTTGAGTAGTGATTGAGAGCGGACGGCTGTGGGAATAAGATGACGGTCATCCATGGATGTTTCCATTCATAACAATAACCACAATGAACACTGCTACGCATCGACTTCACTAGTGTGACGGACCAGTAATCAGGAACACTGCTAGGCATCGCCTTCACTAGTGTGACGGACCAGTAATCAGGAACACGGAGCGGAGTTTGATTTCTACTTCTCATAACTACAACAACAATGTGGACTCGCCTGTGACTATAATATTAGTATAACAAATTACTGAACACGTCTCACCAGATGGAGCGTCTTGTAACACAGTGAGGGTGTCACAACCTGCTGGACGCTGCCATACTCACAGTCCTACACTTTTGCACACTTGAAGTAGTTTTGTTTTCTTTAAAAGAAAAAAAACAGTACAAAACAGTACATAGCTACCATGAAGTTGTTAACATTATGATTCATCAATATAAAAAATAGTATGATTAATTTACACCTCATTCCGGGAAGGCATAAATTACATTCATATAGAATACATAGAAAATAAAATATTTTAAATTCATTACACGTACAGGTATTGAAATTATATTTGCATGAAATAAAAGTCTTGACAAGAATTAATTTCGATGTGTAACACATGATAGGAAAGAAAAAGAAAAACTTATAATTTCTTAGTTACACAGTTAATGCTGCAACTCCTTTCAAAATTAATTAAAACGAAACTTTTTTCAGCACACACAAAATTCAACCATTCATGAATAACACGAAAATAATTAGCCGGCGACGGGCTGGTCACCGGCCTGCCTGGCACTGCCTAGGACACAGTAACGGTGACGGTTACCTTCCAGACCACGGTGACGGTGACCTTCCAGGCCACGGTAATGGTGACCTTCCAGGACACAGTAACGGTAACGGTGACCTTCCAGATCACGGTAACGGTGACCTTTCAGACCACGCTAACGGTGACCTTCCAGGGCACAGTAACAGTGACCTTCCAGACCACGGTAACGGTGACCTTCCAGGACACAGTAACAGTGACCTTCCAGACCACGGTAACGGTGACCTTCCAGGCCACGGTGACGGTAACCTCTCAAGCTGCGGTGACCAGCAGGCATAATTACAACACAGTGACCGTGTGTGAGCGCGATGAGACGCTGGTCACCGTGCAGCACACTAAGGAAGCATAACGATGAGTACCGAGGCAACACTCCTCATCTTTGCCTCCATTCTAACATTCAAACTATTTACAATCAAGTCGTGAATACTGTTGATACTCGTATACACTCGAAAGTATTCTTTAATACCTCATCATATGACGTAACACTCATCACTTACACTTAACCTACGAAACACTAACACACGAGCTTTGCTTTTACTATAACTCAACCAACACATGACAATCAAACTCCCACACCAACGTACTATTGAAAAACAAACCCTTTAAACAACATAAAAAAAAAAATTTTTAATGACATTTTTCCTACATGACTTGTGAAGTGCTATTCGTGGTAAAAGAAAAATATATAAATAAATCAATAAAGAACACAATATTTATGCAATGTAAGAATAAAAACAACACTTCTCCAGCGCTACAGGAATCACCATGGCAACCAGGCAACACTCCACCTTAATATTGTCACCGGAGCAGATCTCAAGACGCGGGCAGGGTTATATATCCTGTTGACTGCCTCACCTTCCTCCTCACTCCTGGCTCTCTCCTCCTCCTGCTCCACCTCTTCTTCTGACTCCTCTTCCTTTCCCTCATATCCCTCCTTTTTTACGTTTTTTTTCCTTCGTCCTCCTCTTGCTTATATATTTTTCGCCTTAATGTTTCCTCACTCTATTTTTTTTTCCTATTTTCTCTTCTTATCCTTTCTTCATTTTTTTTAGTTACTGTCTCCTCTTTCCTCTTTTTTCCCCTCCTCCTTCCTTTCCTCATATTTTCTTCATCCTTCATTTGGTTATTTCCTCTTCCCCTTCCTCTTCTCTCTCACGCCTTCTCCTCCTCCTCCACTTCCATTTATTTCCCTTTTAGATTCTACCTCTGCCACTTCCTTTCTTCATTCTTCTCTTTCACTCCTCTTCCCCTTCCTGTTCCTTCCTTCCTTCCTTCCTTCCTTCCGTTCTCTTCTTGTCCAGATTTTCTTTCAGTCATCGTTGTCGACATTTTATTATTTTTATTATTTTATTTTTTCAGTACTAGTGGTGGACCCTTCCTACTTCCTGCCTTTATCTTCTTCTTCTTCTTCTTCTTCTTCTTCTTCTTCTTCTTCTTCTTCTTCTTCTTCTTCTTCTTCTTCTTCTTCTTCTCTTTAGCAATGTTTTTTTTATTATTATATTTCACTCTCTATGGCTTATAATGTTACCACTTATTCTATCCACTTTCTTTCTATTTTACTTTCATTTTGACTGATTCTTTTTTTCAACGTTCTTTCATTTATACCTTCACCATCCTCCTCCTCCTCCTCCTCCTCCTCCTCCTCCTCCTCCTCCTCCTCCTCCTCCTCCTCCTCCTCCTCCTCCTCCTCCTCTTCCTCTGGTGATTTCTGTCCAACACGTAATGAGATCTCAATGAGGCTCTTTTATTCATTTTTCGCCACACTTTCACCTTCTTTTACCACCACCACCACCACCTCCTTCTCATACAACACCTCCTCCTCCTCTTCCTCTTCTTCCTCCTCCTCCTCCTCCTTTCCACCATTCTTTTCCTCCTCCATTCCATTCCTCCCACTCACCACTGCAAATACAGGGGACGTTTTGGGTACAATCTGTCTTTCTCTTCTGTTTCCTTTTACTCTATTTTGTTCCCAAGATTTATACTTTTGGTTCCCCGATGAACAAACTGAATGTATGTGAAATTAATGTTGGCATCCATCCTCATCTTTCTGGCTTAAGGTGCAACGGAGAGAGAGAGAGAGAGAGAGAGAGAGAGAGAGAGAGAGAGAGAGAGAGAGAGAGAGAGAGAGAGAGAGAGAGAGAGAGAGAGAGAGAGAGAGAGAGAGAGAGAGAGAGAGAGAGAGAGAGAGCAATATGTGTGTGTGTGTGTGTGGTGTGTGTGTGTGTGTGTGTGTGTGTGTGTGTGTGTGTGTGTGTGTGTGTGTGTGTGTGTGTGTGTGTGTGTGTGTGTGTGTGTGTGTGTGTGTGTGTGTGTGTTTTGCATCAACATACCGATTTCACGGTCTCAACACTGCAAGTTGGACCTAATACCGTGATTATAATATTTAAGTTTTATTTTTTTTTTAATTGCCTGACAAGAGAGTAAATTTAATGTATGTTTCTGTGCTTTGAGTCTCACCTAAAACAC
>JAXIVD010000803.1:55000-65000 GCA_036785275.1 Cancer borealis
CACACACACACACACACACACACACACACACACACACACACACACACACACACACACACACACACACACACACACACACACACACACACACAGGAACACTCCAGCATCCTCCTTCACTGCCATGACCCGAAACACCTGACACACACCTGATACACATCCAACACACACACACACACACACACACACACACGCACACACACACACACACACACACACACACACACACACACACACACACACACACACACACACACCACATCCACCACATAGTTCACTCACCACGATCACTATAATAAAGAGGTGGTAGGGTCACTCTACCAAGGCTTACAGTGCCCATCAACGCCACGTCTGTACACCAAGGGAATCAATAAGAGCAATCGTGACTAGAGTAACGACGCGCCCTGCTGTGGTTTCAGGCTCTAATCAAAAGGAAGCTGTATGTGTTCATCTGAGTAGATGTCAGGATTTCCTTGCGCCGCGAGGAAGGAAAACAAACCTTCACTTTATCATCGAATGTTTTCATCCAAACAAACTATTGCCAAGTAATGGTGATAGGAACTAATTGGTTAACCAACTGTGAATATGACACGTTATGAAAAATATGATTTTCTGAACAGAATATCAATTACTCACCTTAAGGTACAATTGATTAATGAAAAAATATACGAAGGCCAACCACCAAGAAAAATATATATAAGAAATATATATGTGTGTGTATATATATATATATATATATATATATATATATATATATATATATATATATATATATATATATATATATATATATATATATATATATATATATTTACATATATGAATATTTAATAATGTTTTCTTGTTCAGCAACAAATAAGAAAAGAAGAATAAAAATATGTTCGCAAAATATTAACTGAATATACGGAGTTAAAAATAATAAGAGACATTGCATGTCTCTGTGCCTATCCATACACATTTTTTTTTATGAACTTGCAAATAATAGAAAATAGTTTAGACCTGTTGAAAGTTCCAGAATTATGTATTTCCGTAAGTCCGATTTTTCTACTCAATGCCCTCCATATCCCATGACTATCAGTAGCTCATATGACATTTTCAAAGATGTATCACACCTTTAATGTGTTCATTCCTTGCTTCTCCTTTATCATCACTTTACACTCAATGCATTTTCACGTTAATTTTTCACCCACTCCTGTTATCACTTTTCTCAATCTGATTCTATCTCATCCCTTCCTCCCTCTCCTGTTCCCTTTCTTATTGCCTGTTATAATTCCTCCAAGAAGTAAGGAAATAACCTCCATCTTCATCTCACCAACTATTAACGCTTCTCTTGCATTTCCTTAATAAGTGTATCTTTCCTTTCCCATTTATAACCTTTCATCCTTCTTCCCTCTCCCTTCAGTACACGTTAAGTCTTCTAAATTAAAGTTACTGTAAACATCAACATACAGATGGAAACAAAAGGGCCGCGTGTGTTCCATTTGTCAGGATACAAGAACAAGGTTTTCCCTCACGCAACACCTGTGGTCTGTTCCAGGTACACATACACCCTTCAACACTTAATAAATGCTTCCTTCCCGCCCTTCACTTATTCTCCGGACTGTGATGTATGTATGTAAAGTTAATCAGACATACATGATAGTTTGGTGAATGCGTTGAAGGGAAACTATTGCAAGGTAGATAAGGTATAGGAATAAATGTTTCCTATGCGGAGATACACGTTTCTTATTTTGACGCTTTTTGCTTACTCTGAAAAAAAAGAAAATTATGTTTTTATTGATTCATTCATGTTGTCTGAATCCGCTTTTTTTTTTTTGTTAAAGAAAATAGAAATCATGATATATAAGTGATTTAAGTTTCGTAATTTCTTACTCACGATACATTTCCTTCATGTCACTTTATACTTTATTGTCCTTCCAACACATCCATATAAAACAATGCGTTAAAGTAAGCAGTTCCCAGCTACGTGGAATTCTATACTTTAGGCAGACATCCAGGAGGCGCTGCAGCCCTTCACGACTCTCTGGCTTTATTATTCCCTTCTCGTCACCTTTCCTAACTTGGATGTGCACGATGGCTTTGTCTGTCACAACCTCACTCACATTCACACTCACACTCACCCGCCCTCACCCTCCCCGCCTCTCTCAACCCTGCAATTGGAGCTCTCAAAGCCGCTTCGGAACCTGTAGTCAACACTATCTCAGACACACACACACACACACACACACACACACACACACACACAACACATACAACACACACACACACACACACACACACACACACACACACACACACACACACACACACACACACACACACACACACACACACACACACACACACACACACACACACATCCCTACAGAACAGCTTTCAACCTTCATGTTTCACAATATATATAATTTTTCATCTTCATATATTTGATTTTTTATGTGAAAGAAATCCTCCAATCTAACAAAATCCCGTGTATGTACGTGACCTTCAGAATATCCAAGGAATACTAATGGATATCATTCAAACAATATATTCTATGAAGTATATCGTAAAATGACTACGAACTGACTCAAGCAATGCGTCTTAGATATCCATTATAGATTCATAACAATTATATTTATTAGAAGTCGGTAAAAAAAAGTCGTATCCCATAAAAAAAAGTCAAGTTATGCTTTGTCACTCAAGCTTCATATTACGAGTGTCAATCAATGTCAAGCAACACCTAAGCTTGGCACCTTAAGGGATTACCTGCTGATGATGATGTTTCTTTTTAATTTTTAATTTTTTTGCTACAGCTTCACTAAACATAACTGTATCCAGTCTCGAGGCGTGATTAATTATTATTGTCTGTGGATCTTAGTTTGCTGAAACTGTTTTGCTCAGAATCAAGACTGAAGTGAGGGAACAAATCATGATGTAATGTCACACAATAATATGCAATTCATTAAGTAAGAAATCTAAATGTTACCTACTTTCTATGATTTAAAATGTTACCAATGTAACATTTAGTAGACCTCAACTTGTAAAAATTATATATACTATTACTAAGATCACTAAAAAAATTTAGTCTGGGTGTGTTAGGCGACACGAGACAAAGGTTCTTGTTCACCAGGACTTTTTAGTTGAAATGAAAATCATGTCTTTGCATATCAAAGTTGACCCATTAGTTTTATTCCTTATATCATATGAAAACAACTTTGTGTGATAAGTTGTATGGCACGATACCTACGCAGTGATTATAATATAAGATAAAAATTATATGAACTTTTTTTCAGAGTAAAGAAAATATATGTGTAATAGAAAATGTTTTTGTGACGCAGCCATTATTATTATATATATATATATATATATATATATATATATATATATATATAATAATATATATATATATATATATATATATATATATATATATATATATATATATATATATATATATATATAAATATAAAGGATAGAGTGTATGAACAGTGCCAAAGGAATGTCAAACCCTTTTTCCCTCGTTAGTAGAAGGTAAGACGACGCAGCGTGTTAGGCCGAGGCGGAGAACAACTGTTTTGTCAATGGTACGAGTGACCTTCACACCATCGTGCAGAACTTAACCAGACGGTTCAAATATAGACATGAATGGCTCGTCCTCTTCCTGCCTCTCCCATTAGCGTCACAGCCTTGCGAGAATGGCAGTGTGTGTGTGTGTGTGTGTGTGTGTGTGTGTGTGTGTGTGTGTGTGTGTGTGTGTGTGTGTGTGTGTGTGTGTGTGTGTGTGTGTGTGTGTGTGTGTGTGTGTGTGTGTGTGTGTGTGTGTGTGTGTGTGTGTGTGTGTGTGTGTGTGTGTGTGTGTGTGTCAATGCACTTGCAGCTTGATGGTCTTTGTACTTGATTGAATGTGTTTCTTTGTGTACACACATGTACGTATATTTGCCTGTGTCTGGTGTCCTGAGTGATTACTCGTGACAGGCAGCGCCGTGGGTCCCGGTGGGGCCTGGCACTACACTGGCATCACCGTGAACTCCACTTAACACAACACTCGAGTCCACGCCAGCATATGAACTATTTATATAGATAGCGATAAGGTCCACGCTGCAGCCATGCTCCTCTTGACATAGAGGGACATGGGGAAGGCTGCGGGTAATGGCTGACACGTGGGGGCCTTGCGACGCAGCGGGGGGCGTGGGGCGGGGTTCAAACTCTGGCCCACAACGTGTACCAGTTACCAACCTTGTAATTGCTGACACTGCACGAGTCATACAGCGTCAGCACTAACAGCATCATCATCATCATCATCACCATCATCATCATCATGAAAATATGATGCAAACACCCACAAAGGATAATGAACAGAATGAAAAACACACGGCAGCAACAAAGCCGTTTTTTCGTTGCAGTGTTTGGCAGAGTTTGCATCCTTGCATTGGTCTTCCCTTTCTTAATTAACACCCATTCGTCTCTTATTAAACCTCCTTCACATCGCCCTCCGCTTCTTACATCCTTGTTAACTTGTTTTCTTTTCATTATTACTGCCGCTCCTTCCTTCTTTTTATTTTTCCCCTTTCTTCATTGATCTTCCTTGTTCTCCCTCCTCTGTTTCTTCCCTTCTCATCTTTTTTCCTCTGCGCTTAATAACCTGAACACTCTTCCCTGTTCTTTCACTTCACAAATTCGTCAATGATACATTATGTTCTCCCCTCTTCTCTCAGTCACTATTTTTCACCTTTTTCTTTACGTCTCACTTTCATTTTCTATTTTCTTTAACAGTATTTTTTTCCTCGTCTTTCTTTTTTCTCTTCCATTCGCTCTCATAAGTTTTTCTTCGTTTTCTAAACCTTCACTTTATCCTGTAATTTTCCAATCAGTCGTTAATTACTTCTTTTTCTCCTTCATCATTACCTTGTTTTTCCGCAGACTTTATTCTTTTTATGTTTGGTGTGTGTAAATTTTGTATGTTTGTTTACATGCACGTATTAAGTTTGTTTGAGAGTTATTTTATTTTTCCTTCAATCTTTGCACGCATTCCTGCCTCTTATTACATTCTGGACTAACTCATGAGTCTTGATGCAACACAGAACCATGACGACTACGACTTAACGAACACACACACACACACACACACACACACACACACACACACACACACACACACACACACACACACACACACACACACACACACACACATATCCTAAGCAACTCTTATATTTCTTAACATAAGTTCTCACTGAGGCAGCTTAACATATGATAAAGCATTAAAAATTATTTGCGTGCCTTTTATAATTTTGCAAGTATTTTATTTAATTTTTTTCTTTCTATGCAACTTTTCTTTCACATACCTTAATTCCTTCCTTCCTTCCTTCCTTCCTTCCTTCCTTCCTTCCTTCCCTAGTCTACCTTTTCCAATCACATCTTATCTACCTTATCTATAATTAATCGATCCTTTCTCCACCTCTAACATCTTCCTACACTGTTCACACTTTCCTATTTCCTTCATCAGTGACATTCATCATTATCAAGTCATGGGCCTTATTTTCATGATTAATTTATTTGTCATATTCTGTCAATGTTCACATATAGGTATTTTTTGCTATATCTTATTTTTTTATTGTGTATCAGCCTGTAAAGAGTCTATTGATAGATACTTTTATTACTATTCATCCTTGCTCTGTGTCTGATGTGATCTGACCTGACATAACTTCACTTTACAATGACCCCAAATGCCAGGATATTTCACTTTAGTAGACGTCCACTAAACGGATGTCAGCGTGTGATTATTAAGTCACAGGATCTGTAAGTACATGAGTTATGAGCGTGTACTGTCACCTCCTCAGAACACAGTCAGAGCATTGTGTACGTCCTGCTGTGTAACATGATATGATGATTCGGACCTTGGCTGGCTCGGTTCTGCTTAATTCAGCTTCGATCCCTAACCTGCCACCACCTTGTTTTGTGTATGGCTTGAATGAACTAACATTAGAAGCCACAGTGTGATTTGTGCAATGTAGTTTTTTTTTCTCAAGAATCCATGAATGCAAACAAATTGAGGACAGTGTGGCCAGGAAACACTCAAATAATAAGTCAAAACCGGTGGATGGATATATTGAAGAAGATGCAGCTTGACTATGTGAACCAAGGAACTGTATCACACACCTGTACACACTAACGCCAGTCTGGAAGGGTGATGTGGTGTTCATTGAAAGTTGCTTCCATTGTCCATCATGCAAACCTTGGCAATGAACTGCATCTACGATAAGCAGTTATAGAGAATGCACTTTAGGATTTATATAGGATATCGAGCATGTTTGCTTTGTATATTTAGTTGTAAAGCATTAAGCTAATTAAAGTAAGTGTTACAATTCTTACATCATTATTTCCTTCTCAATATTCAGTGACGTTCAGTTATATGACATCATAATTTTACAATGTTTTATCTGGTAACAAAAAAAATACGTGTGTTGAAACCCAAACATAACACATATATTGCGTTGAACTCCTTTGCTCCCATGACATTTACAAAGAGAAACCATTATATATATATATATATATATATATATATATATATATATATATATATATATATATATATATATATATATAAATTATGTGAATTTTATTTGTGAGGATTGAAATACAGTCGTTTACATGGGGAAGCACGTCGCAGAACATGTATGAAGTCAGCAGGTACAAAGTTACACGTGTATAAGTGTTATGAATAACTATGAGAACCTGACTCTTCCTACATACTGCCCATGAGTTATTCTTATTTTCTATATCTCCATGTATACTCTCTCTCTCTCTCTCTCTCTCTCTCTCTCTCTCTCTCTCTCTCTCTCTCTCTCTCTCTCTCTCTCTCTCTCTCTCTCTCTCTCTCTCTCTCTCTCTCTCTCTCTCTCTCTCTCTCACCCTGAGGCAGCATTACAAATCGTTACTTAACATTCACACAATTCATCATCTACAACATTTGCCAAATCCTTCCTTAGTCTTTGTTCTCTTTCTTACAGCTTATCATTATTAATTCTCTGTCTCTCACACCCGCCCAACACTTACGTTCACGACAGCTCTCCAATATCTCTCTGACAACATATTCGATACTCTCTCTCTCTCTCTCTCTCTCTCTCTCTCTCTCTCTCTCTCTCTCTCTCTCTCTCTCTCTCTCTCTCTCTCTCTCTCTCTCTCTCTCTCTCTCTCTCTCTCTCTCTCTTTTTCTCTCTGTCACTCATTAAGCCCTCTAACTGACCATCAGGCTCACTATGCATATAAAAACACACACTCTAATTATTCCACTTCTCTTCGTGCATTACCAGGACCATCAGCCTCCATTACTGCCACAGCTGCCCACTATCACACCCTCCATTACAGTCGTGGACGCCGCAGCTGCCCTCCCAGACCATCCACGCCAAGCACCACGCACACCCGCACCACCACACTCCACTGACCTATGTCCTCACCACGCACCAGGCCTCCACCGCCTCCAGTATTGCTTGAAAGCATTGCAGTGGCTACAGCAGATGGTATTGTTATGATAATGATAAGAGTCATATTGGTAATAATAAGTATAATAGTAATATTAATGATGAAATAATGATGATAATAATTGTAACAAAAACAATATTAGTAATAATAATAATACATCAATAATAATAATAATGATAATAATAAAAATAATAATAATAATAATAATAATAATAATAATAATAATAATAATAAATAAGAATAATGACAATAACAATTACTGTTATTATGATTATTACTACTATCGTTATCTTTATAATCATTATCATTATCATTAATGATATTTTAACAATATGAATAGTTATTATTTCTTATTATCATTATTATCAATATTATATTTTTTGTAATTATCATTAACAGTTATTATTATCATCATTAATATTATAATCAGTACTGTTAAATTTATCATTAACAGTAATATTAGTATTTGTATTAATAGTAGTAGTAGTAGTAGTAGTAGTAGTAGTAGTAGTAGTAGTAGTAGTAATAGTAGTAGTAGTAGTAGTAGTAGTAGTAGTAGTAGTATTTGCAGGTGTTGCTGTTATTATTATTATTTTTATTATTATTATTATTATTATTATTATTATTATTATTATTATTATTATTATTATTATTGTTATCATCATTACCAATATTATTATTATCATCATCATTATCATCATCTTCAATACTACTACTACTACTACTACTACTACTACTACTACTACTACTACTACTACTATTAATGTTGTTACTGCAACTACTACAATTACTACAACCACCATTATCATCGCCATCTCACCTTCAACACCAACACAGAATATAAACAGTTACAGCTGAATATGAAACACTTTCCGTCTCCATTTATTGTATTCACTATTACCCTCAACAAATAATGAAATGGCGCAATACAATTCTTCGCACTTGCAATAAACTGCAATATTCATCATTAACGTGGAGTGACTGGAAGCATTTATCACTTGACGCGCACTATTCATTCTTCACTTTATATAATTCCTCACTTCATTTACATCCATTGAGTCTCCTCGTCGTCCCTCCTCCTCCTTACATCTACATCTACCGTCCTGTATCAACACCTCGCGTCACGATCCTAAAATAATCCATACACCACACACTAGCCTCCTCCCTTCCCCTTCACTGCCTTCTCCCCTATACAGTGTAGCCTTGCACCTCCCCCTTTAGCATAACATTCAAAACATGGCTTCATATTCGGTCCAAATTTGTATCCACTAACGAGCGTAATAATCGGAACGGTTTGCCTCGCTCACCTGTTGACTCTAGGCCATTATTGTGCACTGAATGTTGGGACGGTAAACATGCACGAGGAACCCACCCACGGCCCCGCGGCTTACTGTATGGAGTTGTGGCAGAGAATGTAGGGTAGTTATACAGCTGTAGGGGTCTGTTTGGCCTGGGAATGGGAGTGAGGCTTGGGATGGGATGCAGGAGATAGAAAGATGATGGTTTTGGGTCAGAGGGATGGAGGAAGGAGAACTGTGAGGAACTGATGCAGAATATTTTGGGAATGGAATGTGACGAGTACCATTAAGGTGAGAGAAAGGTTTGTGATGAGGAAAAGGGGAAGAACAGTGATTAAAGAGAGAAAGAGGACAGCGTAGCCAGGAAGGAAAGAAGGAATAAGAAATAAGGGGCTGCGAGGATCCTAAATAAAGAAGAAAAAAATTACGAAACTAAAGCAGCGTAAGAGAATGAAAACATTAATTGAGCCGGAGTTTCCAAGGCAATGTTGTTAGTATTTTTTCCTTTGTTTATAAGAAGCACGTGAAAAAAGTCAAGCAAGATACACAACTATGTCCAATCTGTCTAACAAACGCTCACTGTTTTCAACACTGTATCTCAACTCATACTACATGTGTGAAATACACACTCGTGTGTGTGTGTGTGTGTGTGTGTGTGTGTGTGTGTGTGTGTGTGTGTGTGTGTGTGTGTGTGTGTGTGTGTGTGTGTATGTGTGTGTGTGTGTGTGTGTGTGTGTGTGTGTGTGTGTGTGTGTGTGTGTGTGTGTGTGTGTGTGTGTGTGTGTGTGCGTGTATATCAGTAAGGCTTTACAGCTGCTTTCATCGGTGTGTGACGTGCCAGTCGTGACGAGGATGCGTTGGAAGGATGCGAGGCCAGTGCGAGGCCTGGGCGAGGCCCAGCCTGGCGGCACGTGCTGGCGGGACAACGGTGTTGCTGAGCCGTAGATCAGCACTAGACACTGAATATTTAGGGTTCCCTGTAATGCTGCATGCCATGCTACTATAGGACATGTTTCTACTAGCCGTGCTGCAGGATCCACTATAAGTTACAGTGTAAGTGATGGTGCAGCAAGTGGTGCAGATGTAGACTTTGTGGATGTACAAGGTGTGGGGACACAGGCCGCGGCGCCCCAGGGGTGAGGAGGTGCAGGCGGTGGTGCTACCGTGCATGAGGGACGCCTCTCTCAAAACTGATTGATATCGGAATATTCAGGAGTAACAACAGAAGGAAGTGGAGGAGAGTG
>JAXIVD010000803.1:70000-77500 GCA_036785275.1 Cancer borealis
CTCACACTCACACTCACACACACACACACACACACACACACACACACACACACACACACACACAAGCTTCACCTGCGCCCGAGTCACCGTCATTATCAACGCGGACCCTTGAGGCGGCAACACACAGCATCAGGTATGTGTTAACTCACCAGGTGTAAACTCATTAACCAGGAACCATCGCTTACCTGTCGAGAGAAGAAATGAAAGTGTTAAATATAAGTAATTGAAACATTGTACTATACATTTATATATATATGTTTATCAAGAGAAATATGATTATTGGTGGTTATATGTAATTAACACACACTAATCCAGTAGTTGTCAGTTAAAATAGAACTGCAAACTTGATAAAAAAAAAAAAAAAGTAATTGATGATTCTCGTTGTTAATCATTACTTTGTGAAAATAATACATAAATGTTTTTTTTTTGCTAGGGATTTATTGTTAATGGAAAACTAACAGGATTTTTTTTTTTCAACTTTTCAACATTAATTCTCATAAAGTGTGTTTTGCTGCAGTAATGTCAGTGTTGCCAGATCGGTGAAAAGCACGCACGACACCGGGTTAATTATTCACTCCGTCACTCCACGCGTCATGCTTGCGTACGTGTGTGTGTGTGTGTGTGTGTGTGTGTGTGTGTGTGTGTGTGTGTGTGTGTGTGTGTGTGTGTGTGTGTGTGTGTGTGTGTGTGTGTGTGTTTATTTATTAACCTCTATTTACTTTCTGAAAACTACATACCATAAATTCATATAATTCAAGTAGTTAAGTGAAGAGAGGCAAGAAAAAAAAAGAGTGCTCAGGGATGATTTAAGAAGACGACATGGCAAGCAAACAGCATCGCGCCTTTAACCTTTCATTCCTTACTCATGTTCCGCCAAGTTGAGCAAGAACTATAAAAAAAATAGCAGAAAATCGAAAAACTAAGAGGAAAAAAAAGATAATAAAAAAAATATAATGCAAATTTGTCATCGTCTTAAATTCCAGTCTCAAGAAAAATGATCAATTACATATTTTTGTTCCCATCTTGTCATTAAAACCATTTTCATAACTAGAGGTATTACGTAATATCTCTTATCCTCGAGGGAACAATACGACATAACTTACGACATGGATTTGCTTAAACAACTTTTACTTAAACTTTCATCTCGCATTGATCAAACATTTGTCTTATTTAATTTTTGTTTATAATCTAGAATGTATGTTAGTTCTATACAATTCTTCTTTTTTCAACCTTTTACTGCACTTGGCAACAGACAGACAGACAGACAGACAGAAACAGACAGACAGAGACAGATAGACAGACAGACAGTCCATGTGCACGCCAAAGTCTCCTTATGAAAACAGACGAATGATTCTCTGTAACTTCCTGCTACATCAGACTTCCTCAGAGACCGTGCTTCTCTTTATACTGAACTCTGTGTCCTCACCTCCCTCACTCCCTCCTTCCCTCCCTCCCTCCTTGCCTTGTACCCGTGCCTCCCTCTCCCCGCCTTCCCCAAGCTAAGACGCAGACTTCCAACATCGGCGAAAAGGGTTAAACTCCAACACACAGACGGTAAAATGTAACACGTCTGCGTAAAAATGTATCAAAAAGAACCTTTAGTTATTTCGAATTGACGAAAATCTAAGATTGAGGAGGAGGAGGAGGAGGAGGAGGAGGAGGAGGAGAAAAGAAGAACAACAACAACAAGAACAACAACAAGAAGAAAACGAAGATGGATAAGAAGAAACGCGCAGGAAAAAAATACAGGAACAAGAAAAGATAGAGAAGGAAGAGACGCATGGAGTGAAAGAGGAAGAAGAGGAGGAGGAGGAGGAGGAGGAGGAGGAGGAGGAGGAGGAGGAGGAGGAGGAGGAGGAGGAGGAGAGGAACGGTCCTCCAAAAGTTTCTTAATATTGAACTTTATGGCAGTGGAGAAGAGACCGCTGGACTGTTTTTGTTACTGTAATATTGGAATTTTTGGGTTTTCTCTTCCATATTACTTGTTTTCCTTTGGATTTGCTTCGTGGGGATCGAACTGATTACATGACTTTGGAGTTACATTGGTCCGTGGAGGGAAGGAACTATTGTGTGTTCCGCTGGGAGTGGATTCCCCATATTTACTGTTCTTTTGTGTAAAATGTGAAATATAATGCAAAGAAAACTTACCATAATTTGGTTTCTATAAATCGTAATATAACATTCAAATAAATAAATAGTAATAACAATAAAGTAAAGTGTGGTGTTTACCAAGAGGTTTATTATATTTCCTGTTGTGTATTCAAAACAATTTCAAACTTAACTAAAGTATCTATAACCCGATCAATTTTAGTTGCGTTTTTATATAATTTGATGTTCTTAGTTTACTGAAGTAAGCTGCAAGTGCATAATTGTATTAATGACACGATGCATAAAAGAAGTATGGCAGCAACTCCACCGACACAATCACTCACACCACAAATCATTACTCAAACGGAAATTCACACAAATGCAATTAACATCTACTAGATGAGGATTTAAATTATGCTGATTCGTGAGTCTCCGCCATCAACGGGACCAGAGTACCTCGCTGGAGACGGCAATTTCGTCGTGTTGGCGAGCAAAGGAAGAGTCCGTCTCAAAATTAGGCTCACACACGGAATGCGAGGACGTGTCATTAATATTATGTCACAAGGACGAGGGAGGGAGCAGCTACCATCCGTCTTTTGAAAGTCTCCCTTCAGGGAATTAATTTTTGGGACCGGATTAGAGGCGGGGAGACAGACTAACAACCCGCCGAGTATATCTGGAGATCCGGCTTTGTGAAATGAGGTACAGAGTAAGCCCCGCTGAGGCCCGACTGCCGATGAGGGAGTGAGGGAGACGAGAAACAAGGAAGAAAAGGGAGGACAGACAGGTGGATGAAAATTGTGTGGACTATATGTAGAAGAAGGAACAAAATATTACCATGAGAACAAAAATACATCGATGAAAGACATAGACCAGTGACACAAACATGAAATAAACTAGACGCAAGTAAATGTAAGTAAAAAAAAAAATATATATATATATATATATATATATATATATATATATATATATATATATATTTATATATATTTATATATATATATATATATATATATATATATATATATATATATATATATATATATATATATATATATAATCTTTATGAATAAGGCACTGCACGACACGAGATAAGAAAAGAAAGTGAGGTAAGGAAGCGACAATAAAAGAGAACCGAGAGAGGCAGGAGTTGGATGGATCGAGTCTGCCAGTCCTTGTCAGATCTCTGCGCGGGAGATTACACGACCCGCTGCGTTTCTTCGCCTCCCTGCTGGCGGCAGCGAAGGCAGCAGAGAGATGAAAGAAACGAAAGATGAATGCAGTACTCGCAGAGCTGGCAGTGGTTGTGGTAAAGCTGACGCGGCATGAGAGGTGGTGACGACCGAGGTGAAGAGGAAGGTGGAAGGTGGTGAGTGTGGTGAATGTGGTGAATGTGGTGCCAGCAGGAAAGAGTAGCAGTGGTTGTAAGGTGCAGGGGACAGGAAAGGCTGCGTCGAGGCTACTGTTGTGGCGGCAAGAGGCTGCAGGTTACTCACATCAACTCAACATTAATACACGTGATGGAAATGATAATTAACTGTATAGTCCTCATTATCCCTAGACGTACTTTTACCTCCTACAATAGTAAAGAGAAAGGCAAGGTAAAACAATCTCCTTCTAGTCAGAACACACAGCTAATATTAACTCAATCATTTTTTTCCAGGGAATTTCCGACCTGTTAGAGCGTGTGTAATTTTCTGTTGCCATGGATACCACTTGTTTATCTGCGGTGGTGAGGTGCAACGGAGACACAATAACCTCAAGAGAACCTCATATCTTGTCTGTCAGCCTCACATCTTCCCTCAAACCATCATAAACATTTAAACCCAAAAAGTTTCCATACACTCCCACGCGTCACTTTAATTAAGGATGTTTGAAGTAATATATAATCAGTTTTTTGTACTTGCATTACATAACGAAACATCAAGATACCTTAAGAAGACGTTTATTCTTTATATAAAAAATACTACAATTAACTTGTTTCACCTGCAACACGTAATTTGCTGCAGCATATTGAACTATTAATAATCACAGCGACAAAAAAAAACATCTTCAATATCATTAATGACTCCTCGGCAGCCAGCTCCACTGTACCCAAACACAGGCTATAGATGCCCTGAAGATTCCCACAATAACTCCTCCAGAATCATTATCGTGTGAGTACTCAGCGCCACGTAGGGAACATCAAAGGCTGATTATTACGGGACATTATTAAAAGGTCCCCAGCAATGAATTAATTTCCAAAGTAACCTCTAAGCAGCTTAGAGTGAGGATTTGAGCATAAATGTAGGACTACTACTACTACTAGTATTAATATTACTACTGTTACTACTATAACTATTAAAACTAATGATAATGATAATGATAATAATAATAATAATAAAATAATAATAAGTATAATAATGAAAATAAAAATATTGATAGTAATAGTAATAGTGAAAAGTAAGGTGCTGCAGCTACTCCTGCCCACTCACCAAAATAATAAAGACCTTCACTCCACAGGCTGTTGCTGTTGAAAGTTTTCCATGTCAACTGTCCGTTTCTTGAGTTGGTGGCAGAGTGTTATAAAACATTAAAGCAATGGTGTCTTGGCCTCTCAATACGCCAATAGACGTCATATTTTTTTTTAACTGGAAGGTTGGACTCCATTCACTTATACTTCCAGATGGCGTTAAAAAACAATTACCTCGCTCAAGCTAATTACTGTACCATATATTTTTTTAGAATGAAGCTTATATTCCTACAACTATATATTACATACACTATAATTTGTCAGTTTTTCATTGTGTCAATATGTTAAGTTAGGATAGGTTTTTAGTGATGTGTCAAAGTGTGCATTTCAACACGAGGGTTTGCTAGGTTTTCGATATTTTCTGGCAAACTTTCCATCAACGACCCGCTGTTTTCTGACACTAGAAGAAGTCACACTAAACCTGACGATAGTGTAGCCGAGTGTGGGTGTGGAAGGGGCAGAGGAAGGAGGGGAGACAGGGAAGATTGGAGGTGGTAAGAAAAATGAAGTGGAAGGATGGTGAAGAGAGAGGAGAAAGGAAGGAAAGGAAGGGAGAAAGGGAGAGAGGGTAAGGTAAGGAGGGGGAGTGAGACATACATTAGAGAAGCTGCTTCAGCCTCTTGCTCCTTCTGTAATCCTCTTTCCTACCTGCAGCACACATAGGTATTCCCACAGGTACTCTTACACAGGTACTCCATACACAGGTACACTCATACTTCTATACAGGTACTTCCACACAGGTACTTGTATACAGGTAAAGTACTCCTATAAAGGTATATCCACACAGGTACTCTCTCATAGGTACTTGTCACACAGGTGTACAGGTACTCCAAACAGAGATACAGTATAGATTTCCTCTGTGACCAAGACTAATCACACACACACACACACACACACACACACACACACACACACACACACACACACACACACACACACAGACTCACAGACACACACACAGACACACACACACACACACACACACACACACACACACACACACACACACACACACACACACACACAGACACACACACACACACACACAGACACACACACACACACACACACACACACACACACACACACACACACACACACACACAGTTATAAAGGTATGGCTATATAGTTATCTGTCACACATTATCACGTAAATTATTATATAAATAGTCGAGGTCCTTTGAATTCCCCCCCAAAAAAGCGTTATATTTCCAGGTCATTTTTTGCATTAATTTTTTTCGTCCTACACATAACAATTTCCATTTTAATTACCTCATCATTTCTGCCAAAATGGTACGCAACTGATACATAAACTGGTAATGTTTACTCTTACTGTTCCATTCAAATGGCTGATAATTTGTTTATTTATTCATCACCCTATCATTCTTTATTCCTTTCCCTCGTTATTGTTTTAGTTTTTCTTCGTCATGTAGTCTGACTTCATTTCATTTTATTGTCAACTCGTTACCATCGCCAATAACCTTCACCTAACACACCTGACCTATTGTTTTTCGTTCAGATATACATTCGCACTGTAATTCCTTCCCTTGACTTATAACTCTCCCGCCACCTCCCTTCACCTTGCCATCACCTCGTCACAAGTTACCGAGACTTGCTTCCAAAATAGCTCGGGTAGACGGCTTGCACCTACGTACTGGGGCCGACGCTTGATACTGTATGGCTCAGCTTGGGTGAGTATTACACCCCCGGGGCGGTATTCAGGGGCGGTATTCAGTAATAAGCTCGAAGGCTTCCTCGACTGGAGCTTCTGGGTTTCGGGCTTCTTAAGTTGGGAGGATGAAGCCTCAGGAAGCGGATTCTGTGCCCGCAGTGATGTATGTAAATAAGGCTTCTATCCCGCCTCCGCCTAATGAATTTATTTCACACAGATGCCTCCTCCCTTCCTCGCTCCTACAGGGCCGTGTACTACTGTCTCATCCCTCCCCTCCACCCCCCCCTATCTTATCACCTCCCTTCACCTACTCACTCTCGCCACGATAGAAAGAATTTTCATATATTTCCGATCCGTCAGTGGCGTTCTGTGATTCCCGGAGATGTAAAGAGAATGATTGTTTTCAGCGAAGTAGTGTTGAGAATATTCAGTTTACACCGAAAGAAACTAAGACAGTTCGAGAGTAGCTTTTATTTTCTTCTTTGCATTATTTGCTTTCAAAAGTCATTGTGTTCAGGAAGCATTTCAATTTTTTTTTCATGCTTAGCTATATGCTTAGTTATTTACGGAGTCTTACACAAAAAACAATCCAAGGTATTTTAGAACCAGGTTTTTAATAGTAAGATACAAATTCTGTTTTTTTTTCCCCTTTCGACAATAAGCTGTAATCTTTTGGCGTCGTAATGGGTTTCACACGGACATTAAAGCTGAACACACCATTACAACTTTCTCATCAAACTTAAAGCTGCCTGGTTTTTACTATTTAGGAAAAATTACTAATTCTAATATTTCTTCTTACGTTTCTTTCTGACGCTGTGTTGTGTATCGCCGGCACACTAATGGACGTGACGCAACTCTCTCACTCAAATTCGTGGAAGACGGCGGGATATTTTTGACTCAGAGGATCAGTTTGTCCCTCGTGCACGACGCGGCCAGGTGTGTTTCCTTTGTCAGCAACACACTACAGACTAAATATTTGAAGGTAATTCCCCCTTTACCTCCACCCTGGCCATAACTTTATAGTCCCCAACCCCATTAATCCTCAGTGGAGGGGAAATGGGTTAAATTGCGTAAAGACATTAAGGAAATATTTCTAACTAGTGGTGAATAGACTTTAAAAGGGACGAAAGATAATGGAATACACACGTAATGAAGAAAAAACACATGCAAGAGTATTACGAGCGTTTAGGAAATTAATAGTGAAGCAATTTACAAAAAAGAAATAATC
>JAXIVD010000803.1:82500-105000 GCA_036785275.1 Cancer borealis
ATAATTTTTTCTCGTCTTAGGATTCTCTTTACTTCTTTTTTCTTCTTTTTCATTGTTTTTTTCTCTCTCGTTTCAGTTTTATTTATATCATTATTCTTGCATTCACTGTTTTCTGGATGAGGTCAGAACACTCTCACTACATTATCTTACATCAACTTTACTTCTTCTTCTTTTACTATTTTACGCTTTTCTATGTATCAATTTTTACCTTCGTTTTGTCTTCCTCTTGAACCTCGTCTTTCTCCTTTCCCCTCTATCCCTTCTCCCCCCGCCCCCCACACAGCACCTCTTCCCACACTTTTCTCTACTTTTCATCTGCACTCTTTCAACCCTCTTCTTGGCGCTTCCTTTCTCGCCTCCCCCATTCCCTTTCCTCCCTAGTGTTAGTCCCGCACCTCCCTTCCTTCTCCCATCGCCAGTTTTAAGGAGAAAAGCCCCAGTAATGCTCCCCACCCTGGTCTGAGCACGCACCGGAACCAACACCATTACCAACCTTTATTTGAGCAGAGAGGAACTTTGCTTAAATAATTTGTTGTCAAGTAAACTCTTTGCATTTTTAAAAAGGGAACTGTGGTGTTGTTCTCTCCTTAAGGCCACGCAAACACGCGATACAAGAATAATGGATATGTTAATACAATATTTCTAAACGGACTTACATCAAGTTAATTAGAGTGTGCGCCAAAAATTAACTTGTATGGTGTGTGGAGGGTGATGGTTGCTGGCTAGTGGTGATAAGTAAGTTACCCAGGCCTGGAATTAGCAGATTTAATATTTTCTGTCCATATAATCTCCGACAGTCGACGTTACAATTGGTTTCGACTTAGATGATAAACGACCAGGATTTATGTGCTGGCAGAAACATCAGCATGGTAAAGATATGCCTGGAAATTAGAGTTTCTAATGTTTTGAGTTCATAGGTCAGCTTACGACGATAATAGACTTTCCAGTTTTAATCATACTCAACTGGTTATTGCTTTCCGAAGGGATTATCTCTCTGCATTATTTTTTCCTACAAGAGATATATTCCATGGAGCGCAGCTGAGTCTGGAAGCAAAGAATTCAGCTTCTAAAAGGAAATATCAGGTGTTCTATAGAGGCTCCGGAGCGTCTCGTGGGAGGGCGCTGGACACAAGACTGATGGTGGGGCGATACAGCGATCCTGTCCGGGTGATATAACGAGTCTGGGTGGCTTCGTTATCACCCAACGAAAGGGAATGGCCTCGATGCCCCCTTCTTTCTCCTCCTCTTCCCCCGGTGCTTTGGGGGAACAGACGACGCTCTAGTGAGTCTCGGCGATGCCTCGGACGTGCCAGATATATCGAAGGTCCTCATCGCGGTGCTTTCCGTAAAAATGCTCGCCGATATAGTGGTAATATTTCACGTCCTCGGAATTTTGTGCTGCGGCAGAAAACGTTCGAATGAGACTCTCAGAAGCTATTTTTGGACTTAACAAAACGTATAATATTCAATGCAGTAACATTATGCATAGATGGTGTTGAAATACACTATTATTTTTACTCACCACGTCTAAGAAAGTATAAAAAAAACTTATATATTGTACCTATTTTATACGATGCACATCACAACTGCGAACTGTAATCTCCCACACCTTAATGCTTGACAATCACCCTTTTTGTATTGGAAAATGTTGAAAAAATAATGATAACTGAACACCCTTGGGAATGATGGGGCGAGGCAACGAGAGGAGATAATGTATGACGTGATGGCAAGGCTACGGTAGTGTGGACAAGACTGCATTATGTGCGGGGGTGACGCAGGAGCCTATTACCACCATGTACGTGGGTGATGGCAGGTGACAAAGTAAGGGTTGAGGCACACAGAGTAGGAGGACCAGGAGTGATGCAGGGAAAAAGTAATGGATAGTGAGTGGAGAGTGACAAAGGGAGGAGCAGAGGACTCAATGAAGGGAGTAAGGGGAGAAGGAATGGAAGGGCGGGAGGGTGAGAAGTGGTTGCCCGGAGACGATGGCCGCTGGGCTATGTGGGCTGAGGGTGTCAAGTATTTGAGGCTCGCGGGGATCCGATGGCCCTCCTGTGTTCTGCCTCCCTCCTGGCACTCCACAGATTAAAGGCCGCGCAGGGAAACCCAGGCAAGGGACGCCAATGTGTGGAAAATAAAGATAAAAAGACATCCCCCACAGATGGAGTAAATGAAAGGGAATTGTAATGTGATTGATGAATGAATGAGTGACACACCAGCAGGTAAGTGTGAAGGAAGCAAGAAAGGAATGTTGTCTATATTATTTGCTTAATTTATTTCTGGTTAAAAGAGCAAATAAAATAGTGTCCACAGATTTTATGATGTAATTCAATTGAAGAGTTGTTTCCCAGACGTGGGTGGGCGTGGGTTGCCAGTTGCAGTTTCAAGATGCCTTTCCCTTGACGACACAATGTTGTCTCAGTATAGTAACTGAAGACTCCAGTGTCCCTTAGTGACCTGCGCTTCCAAAACCTCCTATTCCTCTTCGTACTCTCTGGTTCCTCCTCCTCCTCCTCCTCCTCTTCCTCTTCCTCTTCCTCTTCCTCCTCCTCCTCCTCCTCCTCCTCCTCCTCCTCCTCCTCCTCCTCCTCCTCCTCCTCCTCCTCTACTCATTATTCTTGTTCTTGTTATCGGTGTTGCTCTTATTCCTTTTCTTCGTCGCCGCCGTTCTCATCTATAATTCTTCTCCTCCTCCTCCTCACAGACTCTGGATATCAGAACCTCGTTTCCATCGCCACATTTGCATCTGGCCTCTGTCTTGGCTCTTGGCGTTAATTCCCAGAGCTGCTTGTCTGCCTCCAAGCTATTTTCTCTCCACACAAGAAGCGCCTGGAGATCCGCTTCAGTTTATTACGCTGCATCTTGTCAGTTAACTGACGCTCAGGAAGGAAGGACTGCAGTGGCAGGACCTCCCCGGCTGTCGTCGAGGTGAGCTATGAGGCGGCAAACAGCGACGCAATGGCAGGTAACAGCACACCACCCTCCCTACAGGCCTCTCCTCAGCACCACACAGTCATCTCCGCTGCTGCACGAGGCTTCCGTCTGCCTGCACAGTGACTAACTCGCATGTTTCACTCCATCATCCCACCACAGACCCTTCCTACTCCACTGGCTGCACCGAGCCGTGCCTCGTGTGTTCATATCAGCCGCAAGCCACGCACACATCCCCGACCCCCCTTACAGTGTGTGTGTGTGTGTGTGTGTGTGTGTGTGTGTGTGTGTGTGTGTGTGTGTGTGTGTGTGTGTGTGTGTGTGTGTGTGTGTGTGTGTATTTATTGTGTACGTATATTCTCTCCTACGAAAAGACAAGACACAGGAGATAATAATGCATCCCCCGAATCCTAACGCCATGTTTTGGCTAACCCCCTTTAAGGGAGATATAAACCAGGTGTGTGTGTGTGTGTGTGTGTGTGTGTGTGTGTGTGTGTGTGTGTGTGTGTGTGTGTGTGTGTGTGTGTGTGTGTGTGTGTGTGTGTGTGTATGTATATATATATATATATATATATATATATATATATATATATATATATATATATATATATATATTAAAAGAGAGAGAGAGAGAGAGAGAGAGAGAGAGAGAGAGAGAGAGAGAGAGAGAGAGAGAGAGAGAGAGAGAGAGAGAGAGAGAGAGAGAGAGAGAGAGAGAGAGAGAGAGAGAGAGAGAGAGAGAGAGAGAGAGAGAGAGAGAGAGAGAGAGAGAGAGAGAGTAACACTGGTGACTATTGCATGTATTAACCACTACATTTTGCTTTTAAATGACGCCGTAACACGTGGCGATACATACTAAGTGTTTTAATCTGGTGTTCAATGTTCCAGTCAGCCATGAAGGCCAGTGAGTGCAGGTGTTTTCTTTCTTTTTAGAAGGGGAAACATATTTGAATTCGAAAGGTTATTGGGGAAAGTGACCGAGAAAGGTTCAATAGTCAAAAACTAATTTACAATCACTCAATTCTAGGATGATGTAAGTCCTGGGAGGGAGTTCAGGAGACGTGTGTTTGTATCCATCTTACTTCCCTCTTGATGGGTGTTCGGGAACCTCTGACGCTTGTTGGGTATAAAGGCAACTTTGCGATATACTGACGCCTTTACTCACTAAGGTCCGGGACGGGTCAACATTGGTTTGAGGCGATGACTGGTGGTGTGTAAAGTGTTCGTATCTGACCTCACGACGGTGTACTGTTACTGTTAAGGAAGCTGTGGTGTGCTAGGTGTTCTGACAAGCCTTGACAAGTGTTAATGATGCGGCAAAATGGTTTATATATTTGTTGTGGTTTTATATCACGTATGTATTCTGAAATGTATTAAAGAGAGAGTAAAATTGTTGTAATATTAATAATGGTGATAACAATAATAATAATAATAATAATAATAATAATAATAACAATAACAATAATAGTAATAATAATAAAAATTATAACAATAATAATAATAACAATTATAATAATGATAGTAATATTATAGTAATAACAATAATAATAATGATAATAATAATGATAATTATAAAACGACGACGAAGAAAAAAAAGAAAAAAGGCACTGACAATTGTGAATAATGATCTTAACATTTGCTTGAGTATATATATATATATATATATATATATATATATATATATATATATATATATATATATATATATATATATATATATATATATATATATATATATATATATAAACACACACAAACACATTGGTGATGAGTCCTAATGTGCAGTACTCCCTCAGGCACACGTACACGACACTAAAAGCCTCAGTTCGGGAAGACATGACCTGCTAAGCTGTCCCCAGTCCCCTGCGGCGTGACCCAGTCCATCCACATCCTGCCAAGGTCATACGAGGAGGAACACATGATGGAATTTCTTGTTGCCATCGTGTTCCCAAAAGTTTCCTCCCACTCGTAAATCTATCTTCCTCCCGCAGTGTTTTGGGAGTATCAGATAGATGAAAGCAGATAACAGAAGCCTTAATCGGAGCCCAAGTTTATGGTGCTAGTTATGAGAAAACAAAGTGATGCGAGTAAAGGGTTTTGATGCCATGTATGAAAGGAAACGCATTTATCAAACACTCAGTAACGTCTGACATAACTTTGTCAACTTGGACTCATGATAACTGGTAATCGAAGTGTTGTTTTTTTTCGTTACTGAATTGCCATATTTTTTTTCTCTTTACTAAAACTGACATTGCAATGGGAAAGATTTACAAATCTCGGCAGAATATGTGTATAAAAAAGAAAGTCAATCACTCTACTATATATCATATTACGTGATGAAAAAATAATTGACGTAAACAGACCCAGCCCCCAATTCCTCCCCCACAAAAAATGGCCCGAGGGTAACAGGTGAGGTGTGCGACAGGTAATGAACGAGGCTCCCAAGGTGGCAATGGGACAGCGACGGGCAGCTCGCCTTCGTCAGACACCCATAAACACCGGCTGACGCACACCACCAATGACGAGCCTCCAGATCAATATTCACAACCATATGTTTGGGGCGGCGGTGACGATGGCACAGGGATGGTGAGCGGTAGGGGCGGGGTAAGGGAGGGGAGGGGGTGTCAAGGCCAGGTGAGCAATGGGAAAGAGAGGATGGTGGGGGACAGAGGGTGGGGAGGGGGCGGGGCGAGGGTAGGAGAGAGGGGGTGGACCTACACTCGAAACAAAGTTCAGTAACCTGCAAACCGCGTCACTCACCTGCTTGGGCGGATAATGAGTAAGGTATGGCGGCGTGAGGATGCCAGCCCGAATGTAGGGAGGTAGTGAGGCCTGGTGAAGGAGGGAAACAGGAGGAGAGCGAGGTGGCGGGAGGCCAGCGAGAGGCTCAGGACTACTTGTTGCTCGGTTCCACGCTTTGCACCCAGCCCGCGACGGCACCAGCGCGCACTCTGAACCAACGCACTTTTCTCACTCTTCTCAGCCTCTCTAGGTCGCCTGGGGAGGTTAATTACACCTGTACGGCCGGCTGGGGTGTTCAGAGCCTCGAGGTACCCTGCAGCAGCCTCCCAGATCACAGTTAACGAAACTACAGTGACTAAACCACGGGAGTGCAGACAGAGGAAGACCGACACACAAGATGGCCGCTGAAGTCGGTCGGATGGTGTCACATACACACATACACACGCTCTCTCTCTCTCTCTCTCTCTCTCTCTCTCTCTCTCTCTCTCTTCTCTCTCTCTCTCTCTCTCTCTCTCTCTCCCTCTCTCTCTTTGCCTCCCTCTTTGCCTCCCTCTTTCCCTCCCACTTCCCCCATCCCCGTTCCCCACATTCTCTCTCTCTCTCTCTCTCTCTCTCTCTCTCTCTCTCTCTCTCTCTCTCTCTCTCTCTCTCTCTCTCTCTCTCTCTCTCTCTCTCTCTCTCTCTCTCTCTCTCTCTCTCTCTCTCTCTCTCTCTCTCTTTGTTTTCTTATTTCGTATGCATAACGTTGTTTGTTTTTGTCCACACATCTTACGTCTTATCTCCCCACACGAATGTTTGCATGCGGGAATGAGATAAAGATCATATATGCAATCCGCAGATTAGAACAGTGATGCTCCATAAACAAACTTGGTTGCAACGGTAGTGTGGAAAAAAAATGTTAAAGTCTAGCACAAAACTTTTCGATTTTCTTTCAATGCAACAGTTATCAATCATTTCAAAACCTTAGATAATAATGATAAAACATATTGATACCAAACTAGGACACCACTACATTCATAAGAATTACTGCAGATTTGTAAAACCACTATGAATACTATCGATTTATATTCACTGCCACATAGGAGACGAGGAAAATGTTGGTTTGAGGGACAGAGTACAGGTGTGTTAGGTGATCCTGCAGCCTCCCCACGCGGCATGTTCCAGCGGTGACAGACGTACTTAAGCAATGATGAGCAGCCCTTGCATCAGTTCAGTGTTATTGATCCACGTTACCTGGGAGTCATCGTGTGTGTGTGTGTGTGTGTGTGTGTGTGTGTGTGTGTGTGTGTGTGTGTGTGTGTGTGTGTGTGTGTGTGGTGTGTGTGTGTGTGTGTGTGCGCGCGCGCGTGTGTGTGTGTCCAGTTTAATTTGTACTTACACATGGAATATGTACTTGTTAGTTAGTTAGTTAGTTAGTTAGTTAGTTAGTTAGTTAGTTTGTTTGTTTGTGTGTGTATTTGTGTGTATTTGGATTGTGATACAAATGTATGTGTGTTTGTGTGTTTACATACACAAACACACACGCACGCACACACACGCACGCGCACACAGACACACACACACACACACACACACACACACACACACACACACACACACACACACACACACACACACACACAAATACACACACACACACACACACACACGATGACTCCCAGGTAACGCGGATCAATAACACTGAACACATATATACACACACACACACACACACACACACACACACACACACACACACACACACACACACACACACACACACACACACACACACACACACACACACACACAAAGGTAAAACAACAAAATGCAATACAAAACATGAAACACCAAGAAAATGACTTCGATCAAACAACACCACCAACAACAACAACAAAAACAACAACAACTACAGCACCAACCACCAATACTTTCAATACACTTTTAATGCACTCAGCTCGTGGTTGGCCATAAAAGCGTCACTATCAATCACCATCCATCTGTAAGCATCCCAGACCCTCACAGACCAGCCTCATAACACCCCAGGTGCCAGAAGACCCAGTGGGATGAGCAGCGTACCTGACGGTGATTAACGCCTCAGGTAAACCTTCCACCAGCCAGGTATATTAAAGCGAACGCGAGCGGGCCTCTGATTTTAATTAAACGTCAGGTTAGCAGGTGGGAATTAATAATGCTCATGAAGCTAATGCTTATGGCGGCTCAGGATCCAAGATGAAGGCAGGAAGGACTCAGGTGAATAGAACAGCTGTGTGTAGGGAGGTGGCTGTGACCTGCAGGGTGGAGTGTGGCTGTGACCTGCAGGGTGGAGTGTGGCTGTGACCTGCAGGGTGGAGTGTGGCTGTGACCTGCAGGGTGGAGTGTGGCTGTGACCTGCAGGGTGGAGTGTGGCTGTGTGAGGCTGTGTAGTGTAGGGTACAGGGTAAGGTGTGTGAGGGTGGAAGGTACAGGGTGAGGTGTGTGAGGCTGGAGGGGACAGGCTGAGGTGTGTGAGATTTATTCCAATTAATAAGCTTCCTTTTCAAAAACTAGTTTACTACCAACAACAACGTTAATATTTAAGGTAAGTTAACGTCACCCAACATGACTCTCGCTGTTCAAACACAGGATCATCTCATCCCTTTCCTTCCAACATCCCACCCAACGTTTAGTCGATATTCCTTACATCCTCACCCGCCGTAACATTAAGTTTGGCCAGTCGTTCTTCCTTCGCTCAGGGTCGGTCGGTCGCCCAGCAACAATTCCAGACTGTGTCAACACTCTCCAGCCGCCTAGTAGACAGCTGAGCATCCGCTACCGCCATCTCTTGTCTGTGAACTGCACCGCATCACCTGAGACGTGGCAGTGTTCCCAAGAGCTCTAACTAACGTGAGGAAGAAGTAGGTTCAGGCAGCGTCCTTGTACTTACTTTAGAGGAGTGTGTAGCGTCCAGTGTGTGATGCGAGGCTCGTGGCTACACCAAACCAACACTAAGGAAGGTTAGAGTGTTTTCAATCAAGCTTCGTGACATCGGTGGCCGCCTATCATATGCTTTGGACGTATGGGCGGCTTCATCATTTACTGTTTTTTTATTCATCGTCACAGAAGCAAAGAAAAAATGTGTGGCGATACGGTGAAAATAAATTGTGATAAGTTTAATGAGCCTTTCGTAGAAACAGGAACACACACACGCACGCACCCACACGCACACACGCGCGCGCACACACACACACACACACACACACACACACACACACACACACACACACACACACACACACACACACACACACACACATACACGCACACATACACACACACACACACATACACACATACACACACACATACACACACGCACACACACACACACACACACACACACACACACACACACACACACACACACACACACACACACACACACACACACACACACACACACATGTGGGATACTTGTGTAAAATTTGTCTTTGTGTAAATTTGTCTGTAGATTTTCAACCTAACCGGCTGCAACTATAAAGTAAAATTAAAAATTAAACCGTTTATTATTATTATTATTGTTATGTCTCTCTCTCTCTCTCTCTCTCTCTCTCTCTCTCTCTATATATATATATATATATATATATATATATATATATATATATATATATATATATATATATATATATATATATATGTATATATATATATATATATATATATATATATATATATATATATATATATATATATATATATATATATATATATATCTTTAAATGGAAATAATGTCTTTCCAGCATATATATATACAAAGACATTTTCTCAATATCACATTAAATAAATAATAATCATACACCAGCACGTTTTGGACCAAGTTCATCTCACCGAATCTCTCCTTACAAGCGAAAGAACTTGACTCAAACGGTTCATTTACTTCCATTTATCAACGGAGCCATTCGAGAAGGTAGGCTTAGGGCAGGATCCCAGCTGAGACGAGGCATGGAGTTCCCGGCAGAGCGTAACCTTATCGCAGCCACCATTCACTGCCTTCATTCACCACCAGGAGGCTCGCGCGCACACCAACCACCACTAAGGACGCGGAGGGGAGAGCCTCACGCACCCTTTCTTCAGGGCTTCGGCTAAAGGGTGTCGCCTCCCGTGATTACTGCCGACTGTGTGCTGTATATTTTATTTCGTTGGGGCAGTGTGTGTGTGTGTGTGTGTGTGTGTGTGTGTGTGTGTGTGTGTGTGTGTGTGTGTGTGTGTGTGTGTGTGTGTGTGTGTGTGTGTGTGTGTGTGTGTGTGTGTGTGTGTGTGTGTGTGTGTGTGTGTGTGTGTGTGTGTGTGTGTGTGTGTGTGTGTGTGTGTGTGTGTGTGTGTGTGTGTGTGTGTGTGTGTGTGTGTGTGTGTGTGTGTGTGTGTGTGTGTGTGTGTGTGTGTGTGTGTGTGTGTGTGTGTGTGTGTGTGTGTGTGTGTGTGTGTGTGTGTGTGTGTGTGTGTGTGTGTGTGTGTGTGTGTGTGTGTGTGTGTGTGTGTGTGTGTGTGTGTGTGTGTGTGTGTGTGTGTGTGTGTGTGTGTGTGTGTGTGTGTGTGTGTGTGTGTGTGTGTGTGTGTGTGTGTGTGTGTGTGTGTGTGTGTGTGTGTGTGTGTGTGTGTGTGTGTGTGTGTGTGTGTGTGTGTGTGTGTGTGTGTGTGTGTGTGTGTGTGTGTGTGTGTGTGTGTGTGTGTGTGTGTGTGTGTGTGTGTGTGTGTGTGTGTGTGTGTGTGTGTGTGTGTGTGTGTGTGTGTGTGTGTGTGTGTGTGTGTGTGTGTGTGTGTGTGTGTGTGTGTGTGTGTGTGTGTGTGTGTGTGTGTGTGTGTACTTATAACGGGAAATACATGTTGCTAAAATGATATATAGGATTGTTTTTAAGGATAATGATTGAGTGAAACCAATTATACGGAAAAATCTACCATAGGATAACGAACACAATATAAAACACATATATAAATACATAACATAGATTACCCATAGAAACACAATACCTAAAATACAGTCACATGAAGGAGCAATACACCGATGTATACAATTATTACATTCATTATAATTTCTTAAGTGTAAACAAATCCTTCATCTGCAAAACCAAAACACTCGCTTGAAGAGAGTATCCAATGATGAATATTCTTCCTTAATGCTTAGCGGGGCATCTTGTTACACCCAGATGATCACAGTTTACCTTTCCTGTGTTGCCTAAATATCCAATTATGAACTAATCCTTAAGACAGATGAGTGGCTAAGAAGGCTGTGCGCTGCCTCCACCCACCTGGTAGAAGCCAAGGCATCTTAACTTCCTGGCTAGCATCGCACAATAATCCACACATACATTTATACATGACATGAAAAAATAAGATACCGAGACTTATACTTATAGATTAGATGATATATTCACCTTCATATATAATACATATAATATATAAATCACGTGTCCTGCTTTTTTCACGAATAATCACTACTAGTAATTTGAATAACATATGTAAAAAAATATACATAATCTAGATATTAAAACACGAGCAGTAGTCGTGTTAATAAAACATATCAAGTCCTGGATCATCATTACCACATACGAGGTGTTTTTTTGGCCGCTTCTATTGAATTGCAATCGTTAGTTATAAAATGTGAGTACTTAGTGTTTGCCGCGCGTCACCCACAATGACGCAGTTATCCCACCTATTTACGCTGTGTCATAAAGGCTCACACGTCTGTAATCCAACACTGTAATTTATAGCAACAGTTCTCCTAATGCCATTTATTTACGTGCGGGTGATATCAGTAATTATTAATTGGTCATTTACAGGACTAAGGGAATAATACCAAATTAAGGGTAAAATTTTACTAAATGAGTGCAAACCAACATTACACCAATATTGAATAAAAGTCTACAACAATCAATTGGAAGATGATACGTTTCATAACACACAGCCTTACGTCATGATCTCCAATATGCATTATACTAAACACAAATTAATAAAGAGAAAAAAACACTAAGCTGAACACACACGCATACAAAACATTCCGTGTGTGTGTGTGTGTGTGTGTGTGTGTGTGTGTGTGTGTGTGTGTGTGTGTGTGTGTGTGTGTGTGTGTGTGTGTGTGTGTAATGTGATTTCACATTAACTCTCATTTAACTTGACACATTCATCAGGGATTTAACTTGGTCCCGGAAGTCAATATGCAGTTTTCGGTTGACAAATGAGAATCAAGTGGTCAGAAAACGTGCTTCACCCCGTTATTAAAGCCAGTCAACCCTCAGTGCAGGTAATAGCTTGAATCTGGATCTCATTATCACGGTACATGCAAACACGATTGGCTTGAGTTGATGAGAAAAAGAGACGAGCCGACATGAGGAAGATTCGAGGTGTGAGGAGACAAGGTTGAGTTGAGGGAAAAATGGTACGAGTTAAGAGGCGATAGAGCTGAAAACTGGAGAGCATAAGGACAGTAGAGGAAGAAACAGGGGCGAGCTGGGAAGGTGGTGATACATAGCTATTAAGGGGAAGGAACGTGAAGGAATAAAAGTGGGAGGAAGAGAAGACACAAGGAAAAGCAAGAGACGAAGCGAGAAGAGGAAAAATAAGCTGAATTTGCAAATACATAAAAGGAAGGAAAGAGACAGAGCCCAAGGCGGGAGGACGAGGGTGAGGCAGGGATGAGGTGGCATCTCTCAAGAAGGGTGTGGTGTCGCTTTACACTGATTTTGGCACTAATGGGGTGCACCTAAGATGTGTGTGTGTGTGTGTGTGTGTGTGTGTGTGTGTGTGTGTGTGTGTGTGTGTGTGTGTGTGTGTGTGTGTGTGTGTGTGTGTGTGTGTGTGTGTGTGTGTGTGTTCTGTTATTTCCCATACAGGAGTAAAAACAAAAAGAATCGATGTCCACAGCCTCACAACTTCTTGCTCTACATTAGTTTGATTTATTATTCTAGTTTCGTACAAGTGAACGTATTTCATTTACTTATATTGTGTTTAAGAAAATATGAAACAAACCGTTAATCCAAGCAAAAATTAAGTAATATTTTCTCATAACCATTATTTTTTTTTTTTATATGGATGATTTGTATCACATTTGCAGTAATTTTTGTTGTTATTTGTTTTCGTATGAAAGAAAAATAGATTTTGTAGTGATAACTTTGTTGCTGTTCTTGTTTTAAAAAGGGATAGAAGTATGCTCGTTAAGAAAGGGGAAAAACAATGTAATGATAATAGTCTTTCTGTTGCAGCTTTTGTATTAAAAACTAAAACTACATGCAAGTTTCCTTTTGTAAAACAAGAGTGAAGGCGGAGCAGGAATGCGAGTGATTTGTTAATGATTGATAGGATGCCATTAGCCTTGTCTGAAGGGCGAGGGGCAGAGAATGAAGGGCACTGGTGTACACGGCACTCACACACACACACACACACACACACACACACACACACACACACACACACACACACACACACACACACACACACACACACACACGTCACACTCAATTTCCGGGCAAAAGAGGCATTCAATTCACTAAGCTATGGCCTAACAAGTCTTCCTGATCGCACACTTATATCATCACAAACACCGACCTTCCTTTGACTCATAGTGACCTAATGAACTATAATTTCCATGATGCGAAAAGATCATATTTTTTCGGGAAAACTGAATCTTGTTAGTCCAATGTCGTGCTGTCAACAGGTTTGTCACTCTCCTAATACAACTAACATCAAAGTAAACCTCACGCCTCGCACCAGCCGCCTGCCTGCCTCACTCAAAGTCAAAGAGGCAAAAGTACACCTGCCGAACAAAGATGATACGGTCGAGGAAAAAACAAGACACTCTTTAGCATCATCTGAGACACAAGAACACAAAGTAAGGAGAGGAAAAAGGACTCTGACTGGTGGGAAGAGAATCTCACTTGTTGTCTTTAGGTTTTCTTATCCTGAGGTGAAGGAAGATACACTGACGGCAATACGGTGGAACATTTTCACGTGATATTCTCTGTGTTACTGTTTCGGGGAAGTGTGGCGAAGAAAAATAAATAAAATACAAACACCATTACTACGCAGACAAAGTGTAGTAGAAAAAAATTAAAATCAATAATATAAGCAAGAAAAATTGGAGCTTTACAAATATATTTTCATACATCAAAAAATAAATGATTGATGTGGAGGAACATAAATGACTTAATAGACCAATGATACGATGGCCATATTGAGGATAGTAAAAAAAAAAATCTGCCTTAATATCAGTAAGTGTGTGCGCGAGTGGGTGCGTGTGGGCGTGTGTGGGCGTGTGTGGGAGTGTGGCTTGGTTGGGCAGGCGGTGTTGGGGTCACAGGAGAACAAGGTCAGGTGGCAATGGGCCGGAACGCAAAATCCCTCGTAATCTCAGCACCAAATGAACCGACTGAATCCGAACTGAGGGTAAAGAAATTCGGGAGTAAAATAAACACTGAAAACTGTAAACCTGACCAGAATGGATTCACTGCAGGTATAATTGGTGCACAGGAATCAGAGACGAGTCACTGGGTCACACTGCCTCTATACCTTACGTGTGTGTGTGTGTGTGTGTGTGTGTGTGTGTGTGTGTGTGTGTGTGTGTGTGTGCGTGTGCGTGTGCGTGTGCGTGTGCGTGTGTGTGTGTGTGTGCGTGTTTCAGAGTTGCAGAACACACATTCTAAGGAACACTTCTCACTAAGCCTTGTAACTTCTGCACCATTATTGAAGTGCCGGAGTGTGTATAGGTGGACGATTGTGTGTTGGTCTGATCAGGCAGGCTCCAGGCAGGGTCCAGGCAGGGTCCAGGCAGGTGTTCCAGTAAGGGAGAACATTATGCAATACCTGGAGTGTGAGATGATCTAGTTCCCGTGTGTGGGGTGCAGGTGGCTAAGGGGCTCCAGCTAAGCCACAGCTGCGCCTGTGAGCAAACGCTTATTAGGTTATCCAAAGCCCCTTGGGAAACCAGGTAAGCCTCAATAAGCCTGTGACTTGGGTGAGCCGCGCCTCCTCACCAACCTCAGGAGCCTCAGGAATGAAAACAAGCTCGGAGCAGTTGCAAGTGACAAGGACAAATAAAAACAGCGAACGTAACAGTGGAGAAGAGTTACCTGCGTTTCCGTGATTGAACTCTCCATATTTGGCTCGGCCTCAGAGGGGAAACTTTACAGCCGTCGCTCACAACCGGTTAGTAGGAAATTGGAAATGCGCCAGAAGCAATATACCGTATTTGGCTTTATTCCTGCAGGCGGCGTTCCTTGCCTCTTTGTTTCAACGGATTCGCTTGTGAAATTTCCTGCAGCGGAGAAGCAGGTCTGAGAGGATCTGGTATTGCGTGCCTGTTTGCCTGTCATCACCACCATCCACACGCATAACGATTATACATACATACATATACATACATACATACATATATATACATACACATGAAACGCTTTCAGTACAAAATAAGAACAAAGCGCCATGCAAAACAAACTCCTATTACTTCACTATTAAAAATAAAATGTATTAGGCAGCATTTACTATTCTTTCCCAGTTTTCATCTTTTTCAAGCGTTCCATAGATATACATGATTCTTGTTCCTCTTGTTGTGTTGCGGAATACTTTCTAACAACACCACACATTACCACAATAATGGGATGCAAGTAAACATTAGTTCAAGTCTTTCTGGGTCAGCACGCAGCACACGTGACGGCATTGTGGCGCTGCACGGTTCTGGCGCCACAATCAAGTATATTCTTGTTTGCAGCAATGACCTCGCACTGCAGCAAATAACAAGTTTTATTCCCACTCAAGGACATCTGACTAAACGTGTACCAATGCAACAATGGCACAAGGTAAAAACAAGGACAAGAAAGAGAAGGAGGAGGAGGCGGAGGAGGAGGAGGAGGAGGAGGAGGAGGAGGAGGAGGAGGAGGAGGAGGAGGAGGAGGAAGAGGAAGAGGAAGAGGAAGAGGAAGAGGAAGAGGAAGAGGAGGAGGAGGAGGAGGAGGAGGAGGAGAAGAAGAAGAAGAAAAACAGAACATCCTCACAATCCCAAGAGCACCACCACCACTAACATCATCATCGTCAACAATAACAACAATAACACTAACATAGGACCACCACCATCACCACCACCACCACGACCACCACCACCACCACCACCACCACCACCACCACCACCACCACCACCACCACCACCATCAACAACAACAACAACAACAACAAGCCACAACACCATTAGCAAACTAGAACACAGTAATCCGAGACAGCTGAACATACTACTTCACCGCCGCTCACTAAACTACACTCCTCCCTCTACCTACCGTTCAGGCTGTACCTTATGTGGGAAGCTTTAAATAAACACACAAACACACACACACACAACACAAAAAAAACAGTGTTAAAGAGTAAAGTAATAAAAACAATAACATTAACATCCATTCTGGTAAACATTCTACGGAAGGAAGACTAAACGAGATGAACGAGTGGAGGAAAAAGCTACAAAACCACACGCTATGGGGAGCCACACACTTCAGCCTCACGAAGATAAATCTAAGTTCTCGAGGGGAGGAGGACGCTGGAGTTGAAGGTCTGATGTAAATATGTAAAGTTCTGAATCCTATTTCCCATCCCTTCATCCCGTGGTTTTGACCCCGAGCCACTGAAATTAATGAGAAGGGGCATCCTGGAGCGCGCTGTTAAAATCTCTGCTGGAAGTAAACCACAGGTGATTAAACTTTTATCCATTTTCTCGCTTTTCCTCACTTCTCTTCGCCGGTCGAGCACGCAGAGTCACCGAGGTAGTAGAGGGTGTTTGTCCATGAAGGTTAGAAAATACAGAGTGTAAAGCGGAAAGGAAAAAAGATGAAGAAGTGACCAGTGATGATTTTGTTTCCAATGTCAGATGTGATGGAATATGAATGTGTGTCTGTAGTAGTAGCAAGGCAGGTAAAATTAGAAGGTGATGTCTGGTAATATAGGAAGGTGAAATATAACTAAAATCTATGTCATTAGTTTCAGTGTGTTGTTTAGCATAGGCATGAATAAGAATAAGATTATAAACACTGATCTATTGTGGATATCTACTGTTTTATGAATATTACTGATGAAATAGCAATCAAGTGATGCGATGACAGAACTTAGTCAATGCACATTAGTTATACAATGACTCTGAAGCATCCATTATATACATTATACATACGACATCTTCTATTCAATGATTTTATCTTAATTAGCAAGTATTTAAATGTATTACAAACATAAGAGAATAAATATAGACAACCTCATTAGATCTAGTAGGGCTGTTTCTGTCTGGGGGTTTTTTTTACTCCTTTGTACTCACAGGCTCAATATAATAATTCAAATTTGAATCGAACTTGTATGACTCACAACTGAGGTGTTTCACCGAGACTATTTACAGCTGCGCCTCAGGACGAGTTGAAACGAGAACATTCACAGCTGATCCTCAGCAATGAAATAGGCAATAAGCAAAGAATAAGAGTTTCCTCCTCCACTTCCAGAGGCGGCGGACAAGCCTCCTCCTGTCCGGGGAGCACCTCGGCAGCCTCCGAGACACGCACCGCCGCGCGATTTATGGTGGCCGTGATAATTAATGGCCGCAGTATAAATGCAGATGAGGCAACATATAACTCATCGAGTACTATGGCGGCATGAAGGCGTCACTTGATTGCATGGGAGTGTGAAGAGTGATGGGCGAGGAGGCAGAGAAGTGCACGTTATTGAATAGTAAAAAAGAGCCAAGTCCGCTTGGTAGGAAGGTCGAGAGGGAAGATGAGGCGCTGCACCAGTTCCCTGGAAGGTCAGGGCGGGAGGTTTATGCCTTCACCGCCATAAAACCTCCCTGTTTCCAGGCTGGCCACGTCCCCTCCCAACGGGAAGCGGTCCTGGGAGCGAATATATGGCCGAGAAACAAGATACAAGTCTCCTTTAAAAGATTCGATTCTGACCTAGAGATCCATAAGCAATGTAAAATGGAAATTCAAGACGGTGTCCTAAGATTGAGTTTGGCAGCCGCTGTGCCGCTGGAATAAGAATGCGCAAGACAGTGCTGGCTCAGCCCTCGTTCACTTTTTATATATACTTCCACCTTGGCCGGATCATCGGCGAGGGAGCATCACACGCACTCCACTGATCACACCGGAACACTGAATACTGTGCTCCTCATTGCACCTTCATGACCGAAGAGTAAGAAAAATTACTTCATACAATACTCACAGGGAACAACATATTGATAATCTAAACCTCAAAAAATTTTGTTATGGTCGACTTCAAATAAACGAAGTAATCATTTACAGCGAAAAACGAACACCTGTCAACGGATCTCACGTCATTTTAGCAAATAAACTAAAACCCAAGATTCTGCAGATTACTGACGTCCAGCGAGGCGCCGAGCTGTTACGAAGCTGATGATGACGGTAATGCAAGATTATGTTGAGCCGCGGCTAAGACGGACTGCCTCAGGTGTGGCGGAGGAACAACCACACGAGAAGGTGCACACTGGAAATTATCTCTCTCTACCTACTTAGCTACCTATCTACTTATCTATCTGTCTGTCTGTCTGTCTGTCTGTCTGTCTGTCTGTCTATATATCCATCTATCTATCGATTTCAAACTATCTCAAAAAAATATTTGTGAATACATCACAGTCTGTCAACGAAAAAATACGTCTTTGAAAACATCAATGCAAGATAAAGATAAAACAAATAGAAGAAAGTTTTACGGCTGTTTCTTTATATGTGATAAAAAAAATCTGAACGAAATTACCCCATAAAGAAGTAATCAAGTTCACTTTTCATAGACGACAAAGGCGAATATATTCCAAAGAAAATATATAATGTTCTGCAGCATTTCAATGGAGCAGCCCATGAAAGCACCGAATAGAGAGCTGTGTGTCTGGCATTTTATTTTTTTGTAGGATTTTTAACTATTTGGCTACGATTAAAAAAATACTGATGTGATTTTTCCTTTAGAAGTTACATTACATCCGAATGAAATATTAAGCTACTTGTATATTCCTTTTTGGCAATCGAGTGCAGCAGAGAAGGTTGCGAGGCTTTAGTATACTGATCTCTGTTACTTGACTTCTTCACGCATAGAATATATCAAGTTCCGCCCGAGATTAAAATGACTTTTCATCGTAATGTCTCCTTAGGTAAGTTAATACGTCCACAATTTCATGCATAAGACTGAGAAGGAAAAGATAATTGTAGGCTGACCATCTGAAATCTATGACAATCGGAATCATTACAATTGTTGAACTGTTATTACTTCCAGAAAGGAATTAAATATATCCTGAAAAATGGGGCAACATGTATAATTCTCATCTTTACTATATCTTTATACTGGAATGGGAGGAGTTCATTTTCTTTTCGTATTAAATGGAATCACATAATCTTCCACATAACTATTTAATCCCCTGTAGTGTAGTGAGGACAAGTTACCCTACACTTATTTCTTCCTCTACACTGTACACTACCAGCCTACCTTTGACCCAGACTCTCTACTCTAAAGTTCATGTATCAACTCTTGATAAACTGGCTTCTATAAAGTTAGGTGAGAGAGAGAGAGAGAGAGAGAGAGAGAGAGAGAGAGAGAGAGAGAGAGAGGAGAGAGAGAGAGAGAGAGAGAGAGAGAGAGAGAGAGAGAGAGAGAGAGAGAGAGAGAGAGAGAGAGAGAGAGAGAGAGAGAGAGAGAGAGAGAGAGAGAGAGAGAGAGAGAGAGAGAGAGAGAGAGATAAAGAGAGAGAGGCGGCAGCTCCATCAAGGTAAAGTAAAGACAAAAGACAGTCATCTCCTCCATTCCCTTTTTTCACTGTCTGTCTTGAGTCCCGCAATGCACTGTAATCTTGCTTCCCTTGCTATCCTTATGTTTTCATGGTATGACAGTCTACACCCAACGGTCGAGGCTTTCACTCCATGTCATATACGTAAAAGGTTAACCACTATCTTCACTCCTTCATGCATGCATTCCATTCACTGATGTCTAAATACACTGCCTTTCTGTTGCTGTTAAATCCTTTCACAACTTGGTTTCAGTCAAGATGAGAGTAAGAAGAAACCTCAAATAAAATTGCTCTCCATTTCTATTATATATATATAATTTTTTTTTTTTCTTTGTCGTCGTCTTGTTATTACATTATACTTTACAACAACATTTCGGGGAATTCCTTTTCAATTTTCTTGTTGTAAATAGATAAATAAATAAACATCTCTATGAAACATTTCTTATATTACACAAAGTATATAAAAAATATCTCATACCAAACACACACGCTTGAAACTCAACACAAAAGTACTTCAAGAGCAAAAATCTCAACATTACAATTGGTTTAGTAAGGTGGGCGGGTGGTCTCCTACACCACTCTTTACCGAGCCTCACCTACCCTATTTTTACCTCACAATCCTGGTGCCTCCCTCCCCCAGGGGCTCCAATAAAGGCTAGCGGTGGCGAGTGTTGGGTTGTTGTTGCTACAAAGCGTCAAGAATTTAGTGAGGTAACTCCAACAACATGTTTGTGCGACTCTGGCCTATCACGGCAGCCAGTAATAAAACACGGTAGAGGATACTGCTGGCAAGGGAAAGATTGGGTCCAGGGTGTGAAAAAGGGAATTATTTTGTGTCATGTTGGTGCATCTGGTGTTTGTTAGTTTGTTTAGAAATGATGTTTGAGGTCAAAGGAATGAGTATCTGAGTTAATGTAAGGTTAAGTATAGTTTTTATCTGTTTGTCTGTCTGTCTGGTCTGTCTGTCTGGAACCTTGTCTGTGTGTCTACTTTTGTTTGTCTGTCTGTCTAGTTATCTCTCTCTCTCTGGTCTCTCTCTCTCTCTCTCTCTCTCTCTCTCTCTCTCTCTCTCTCCTCTCTCTCTCTCTCTCCTCTCTCTTCTCTCTCTCTCTCTCTCTCTCTCTCTCTCTCTCTCTCTCTTCAAAATAATATAAATTACCCTTGCACACGACGCACAATAATAGCGTAAAACCCTACACTCTGGATGATATTCAAAAACACAAAGTGGAATTATCAATCATGTAACACTGAATTACATTCTCTCATTGTCTATTTATCTTTTTCTTTTCATCATAAACACAATGATTATATAGCCGCCAAAAATGTACATTGAGATTTGTCTTGTTTTGTTATTATTATTTCATTTTATATTTCACCTCCTTAAGATTTGTCTATGAATTATTTTCTCTAAACAACATTTCACAGTGATCTAAAAAGCATAAATGAAATAGAAAAAATAAAAATAAGGAATCTGCTGGAGTATTTAACTATTTTTATCTTGCAATACAAGCGCTGGTGAAATAATATAGTTTCACCCCATCTTGAACTCTCCTTAATCACACTGCATCATACAATTCAACATTCATCGTATTCTTCCCTTTCTTACACCTATGCTTCTCCATCACAGTTACAACACCTCCCTTGCCTTTCATTCCTCAGCCATACATACTCACGCTTTCTAAACACCAATAATACCTCTCCTTCTTGTCCCTCGTCCACACACACCCGTCCTATCATTTTCCTTAGCTATGCTGTACGTTTGTTCGCATCTACACAGTCTACACAACACTCACGCCGCACCTTCACCTCTACAGCCTCACCGATACTGAATCACCTCATTCCCTTACACCTCACACACCCACACGGCCTCACTATTTGTCTAACTCCACGACGTACAACTGCCAGCCGGAAAATATCAGTTGTATAGTTGTGATCAAGAGTTTAAAAGACATTAAATCACGTTATGTTTGTCCCATGCAGAGAGAAAAAAATAAAAAGAGTTTAAGTAGAGGACATACGCCACGAAGCACCTTTCATCCTCCCTCGATCACTGGCTAAATCTCCTCTCATTTATTCTTGTTTTGGAGAAAGGCGAAATTCTGCCCGGACGCTGGCTGCTCCGAGACCTGCATGGGAGTGAGTGGGCAGCGCGAGGAGCAACTCAGATCTAACACAGCGATTAGTAACAGCAATACACACTGGCTTAGCACGGCAGCAGTTAAGGGACAGTGTTGGTTAATAGAATGCGAGGACTGAACGTTGTGGTGACCGTGGTGTACAAAGCGTAAGGTGTTAAACAGATGCTGGAGGTTGAGGTAAAGTGAGAAAGTTGTGTGGTGGCAATACAGAGGTTGGCTGTTTGAGTTGGCCACGTGGAGAAGGGACGCCTCTAACCCGGATGGTGGGAGACAGTAATGGCCCTGAAATGCAGTATTCTCGGGCATTACAACTGTCCTGTGGTGGTATTAAGGCAGGAGGCGAGGTCGTGATAGACGGCATTGCTGTGACACCAGGTCCTCCCGACCTACCCTTGATGTGGAGTGGGGAGCGTTGTAATGGAGGTGCAGAGTGGAATAGAGATGTAGTGAAAGGTGTTGGTGGAGGCAAGGCAAAGGCAGTCGTGAAGGGAAGGAAAGGGGTCAACCGTCACTAGATTGAAGAATGCATGGAGTAAGTAAACGTGAATATGTTAAACACTTATCGCTAAAAATATATTTCAAAATCGTGTGTTTCATGATAAATGTAGATACTAATGGTTTTATGAATTACTGAGAGGAATAATTCGCTTCTCCCTCCCATGTTTTAGGCTACGAAATGAGATTATACATAAGAAAATAAGACAGGAAAAAACAGCAAAAATATTGATTGTTAAGATTGATGGAGTAAGTACAGTAACATGCTCATCATTCCTTCCCCTTCCATCTGCTGTCCATTTCTTCCCTCACAACAAAACAATGATTCACGCCATGCCTTCAAAACTAAGGTAATACACCAGACACTCACCGCACAAATAAATCTATAACATAATATAATTGACTTCCATTGACCAGAAAATAACGCATTCTGGCGCACCA
>JAXIVD010000803.1:107500-119457 GCA_036785275.1 Cancer borealis
CCCCCTCCCCCCCCCACACCTTCACTTTAAG
Source organism: Cancer borealis (assembly GCA_036785275.1). Classification (NCBI taxonomy): domain Eukaryota; kingdom Metazoa; phylum Arthropoda; class Malacostraca; order Decapoda; family Cancridae; genus Cancer; species Cancer borealis. Next base: position 107,532 of record JAXIVD010000803.1, read on the forward strand.
GGGAGTAGCTTCTCCCTCTTCAATCTAGACACCAAAACGTATCAAGCCATGCATAGGGAATGACGTCTGGCAAACTCATGGCAACAATTTTACTTTCTTTGTTGCTGTCGTGAGGAGCTTATGAGGCCTGAAAGGGTGGCTAATGTGGAGAGGCCAGAGTGCTGAAAGCCAGCCAAGAGGAGGAGGAAGATGGCGGGAAAGAAGAGGAACGAACCTGGTCCTGGATTCTGGATGAAATCACGGCTTAAAACTTATATTAACATGGATTTATTCGATGCCTAACCTTCTGTAGGGAAACGTCAACGAAACATGGCGCTTTAACGAGCAAATTATAATCAGGTGAAGATTTTTTTTTCGTGTCTAAATTTATAGTATCGCTGATTTAATGGATTTTTTGCCCAAGTTGAAAGGTTTTTTTTAATGAATGTTCACGATTTTTGAGTGCAAGTGACTATTTAGATTTTTTTCCCTTTTTCCTTGGTGTGAGGAAATATTCAATGGCACTTGGCACTTCCTCTGACTTCAAACACACGACATTCTACACATAACTACGTATCACAAATCATACAACTGGACACCATAGAAGAAATATCATATCCAATTGACTTTCTAACAGTTTATTTTTCATTTAAAATACCTATTTGATATACAACATCTAATTAAATGCAAGTAAATCACACACAGTTACAAATATTAAAAGTTATGATACGATTATCACTATACATGTCTAGCAATTTCCAGCGTGGTAAGGAAATGTAATATTACACAAAATAATGTATAAAAAAAACTCATGTTGTCAGCAATAAAGAAACAGGAATCTTCTAATATCCATTTTTAAACACTAAACACAGATGACAAAGAGTAAAAAAAAGAAAGTCATAGTACAATACATCCTGAAAACGCAAGGAATTACCGGAGAAGGATGTAGGGAAAGAAGAAGCAAAAAAATATAGGACCCATATTCCTCCTGGGAAATCATCTTAGGTCGCCAATCGCGCTGAAAGAGGAAAAACAAAGACGGCAAGATGAGAGGCTGACGCACGATCACAGGACCCATCATGAATGGCGTAATGACGATACCGTGAAAGAGGTGATTCAATTTATCACTATAAACTTGACGAGGATAAAAAGCGATCAATACAAACCATGGGACGCGAGAGAGAGAGAGAGAGGAGAGAGAGAGAGAGAGGAGAGAGAGAGAGAGAGAGAGAGAGAGGAGATGAGAGAGAGAGAGAGAGAGAGAGAGAGGAGGGAGAGGAGAGAGTAGAGGAGAGAGGAGAGAGAGAGAGAGAGAGAGAGAGAGAGAGAAGAGAGATGAGAGGAGAGAGAGAGAGAAGAGATAATAAGAAAATCTAAATATAAGGGGAATATTTGAATGTAAAAAATGTAATACAAAAAAATGCAAGACTGACAACCTGAGCCCGAGGTGGAGAACTGTTAAGCCAGTGTTTTTTCGAGATTCCTAATGAGTAAGGGGGACGGCGCCCCTATCTCATTACCATTCTGAAATTTTGCACATTGAAAAGCCTCCCATATATAATGCGGGGAAGGGAGGGAAGGGCAGGCGGGCCAGCAGCGGCCAGGAAGGGGAAGCAGAGAAAGCAAAATGTGTTGAAAAGTTGTAGAAGAAATAACTGGCATGGAAAGCAGACATAAGAATGATGTGGGAAGGGGATTGACAAATAATGCAAGGAAAGCTACGGAGAGAGAGAGAGAGAGAAGAGAGAGAGAGAGATGAGAGAGAGAGAGGAGAGAGAGAGAGAGAGAGAGAGAGAGAGAGAGAGAGAGAGAGAGAGAGAGAGAGAGAGAGAGAATATATATATATATATAATATTTATATATATATATATATATATGTATATATATATATATATATATATATATATATATATATATATATATATATATATATATATGTATATATAATAATAATAATAATAATAACAATAATAGTTAAAATAGTAGTAGTAGTAGTAGTAGTAGTAGTAGTAGTAGTAGTAGTAGTAGTAAAATTGTTATTATATTATTATTATTATTATTATTATTATTATTATTAGTAGTAGTAGTAGTAGTAGTAGTAGTAGTAGTAGTAGTAGTAGTAGTAGTAGTTGTAGTAGTAGTAGTAGTAGTAGTGGTAGAAGTGATAGTAGTGGTAGTAAGGGTAGTTGTTGTTGTTGTTGTTGTTGTTGTTGTTGTTGTTGTTGTTGTTGTTGTTGTTGTTGTTGTTGCTGTTGTTGTTGTTGTTGTTGTTGTTGCTGCTGCTGCTGCTGCTGCTGCTGCTGCTGCTGCTGCTATTGCTGCTGCTGTCGTGTTGCTGTTATTGCTGTTATTGTTGTTCTAGTAGTAGCAGTTGTTATTGTTGTTGTTGTTGTTGTCCGCGTTGTAGTTGTTATTTATGTGTTGTCGTAATACAAGGCAAAGCATGAGAATGGAAAAACTGAAATGGAGAATGAATAATGGTTGTACATGTAGCAATTGCTGTTGTTGTTGTTGTTGTTGTTGTTGTTGCTGTTGCTGTTGTTGTTGTTGTTGTTGTTGTTGTTGTTGTTGTTGTTGTTGTTGTTGCTGTTGCTGTTGTTGTTGTTGTTGTTGTTGTTGTTGTTGTTGTATTGCAATGCTGTTTGAAAATATAAAACGTCGAAGTACAGAAGCCGAAGTTTTTGCTTTCCTTTAATTTTAGTTTTTCCATTTGTTTCCGTAACTATTTTTTTTTCTTCTTACAAAGCATCCCAACATTCGCTTCATTACACCCACATCACCATTAAGTGAACAGAAGGAGATGACAATGATATAACATACAAATAGTTCTCAATCCATATATACTGATGATGTTATGATTTTTTTGTTTCTTTTCGTAAATTAACAATGAATATCGTATCACTTTAATAACAGTGAGGAAGTTCTGTCACTCTTCTTCAACACCTGACGAACCACTCCTTGCACAACACACCTTCAGGAGGATGCAAGTCTTCTCTACTTTAAAGGGTTTGCCGAGAGGAGAATCTTGTCACATCTTTTCCGTCAGTTTGGAGTCGGTGAGGCTGAGTTCCTATCCGAGTCTCTCATCAATAGAAAACGAACAGGTGACGGAGATCATAATGAGGTAATGTTTACGTGTACTTTTACCGAGGGAGATGAGTTGAAATTGCTGGTTATCTAACTAAATTTCTTTATTAACTGTGTGTGTGTGTGTGTGTGTGTGTGTGTGTGTGTGTGTGTGTGTGTGTGTGTGTGTGTGTGTGTGTGTGTGTGTGTGTGTGTGTGTGTGTGTGTGTGTGTGTGTGTTTTGTAGTGGATAAGGATACACAAGTGGATTAAATGAGTGACCGTGCTTGGGTTAAATCAATCAGTATCATGTAGTGGGACAAGATTGATGGACCAACTTCATTTCACTGTCCTTAATTACTCAAACCTAAACACAACGTACATGGCATAAGCCTTAGAATGACGGTAATGTTAACCTTGTTCTGATTCATTTTATTAGTAATAATGGTGGTGTTTGGAACATCCCTTATAGTGGGGGTGATCCGGACAGTCGTACCCATTTCGAAAAACTTTAATTGTGAACCATGTATATTCCTTACAGTTTTGAAGAAAAGAATTCACCAAGAGAGCCCTGTATCAGAGGTATATTTTCCTACCAACATTTTAATAGTTTTTTTTTCCTGATTTTTCATGAATATTTTTCCGTTAGTAGTTCGGATTACCCCCACCTCACCCTACTGGTTGATATTGTTATCTAGCTAGTATGTCTTTATCATCTTTATAGTTTGACCTTCTTTTTCCGTTGTCATAATCGCCAGTCTGCCCAGTGGACTTCATTGAAATAGTTCTTGGGTGGGAGTCTGAGTTGAGTCTTCGTGTTCCAGCTTCAATAAATAACTAAGAACGTAGGAGATCCATTATGTTTTTCCCTACGACCACCACGTACTAACACTTCGACTAACAGCACATCAAGAACATAACTCACTTTTCCACAACATTCCAAACTTTCTTATACAACAGAAGATGAAGAAACTCCTCCCAGATATATGTAATTTCCTGCTACCATTTCCTGATAGTATCTGATGCAACCACGTGGACCTCAGCCACAGAGAACGGGGCCAACAACGTTTTCTTTGGATGCGACACACGTGCACTCACCTAATTGTTCACCCAGAGGAAACGCCGTTCAACCAACCACATACAACACTACACTGCACTTTATATAACGATTGTAAGTTGTGAGATTATTATAATTTTTTTTCCTTTATGTATAATTGTCATGTATACCTTTTTTTTCTATTTCTATATGGTTTGGGACAAGGTTTTAACGATATATCTGAGGTTGGTTCGTGTATCAGTGACAGTGAAAGGGACAAAGGGTTTCCTGGTCCTTCCAACAACACAGGCTCTGAGGACGTGTACAGTTGATAATAATTTGCTGATCAATGCCTTGACGCCTTCAGTGTGTTAGCCAAGGTCAGCCCAGCACCACAGCGCCACCACTAACGAAACTCTAAAGCTGTTCAGGATCTTAGAGTTGATTCCATTATTTTTTTTTTACCTCACTTTCAACAATTGTGACGAACATCATAACTTTCCACACACAAAAATAAATATGTACGAGCCAACCTCCCATGCAATTATTTCTTTAATTATTTCAAATGGAGCACAGAATTACCTCACTGAACCTATTATTATGATCATATCCTACACATATGAAGCTTCAATTGAAAAAAAAATAATAGCATAATGCAAACCTACCTGAGAAATCATTAAATTTTTGGATAACGGATATTTAAAACTAATTTCTCTCGAACAATTGAAGTGAAATAGTTTATCTTTTCATCTCAAAGTTTACATTGAAATAAGTTTAAATGATGAACGTTCACTGTCTTAGTAAGTGATCGTCGCTTCCCCGAATGGTTCCTGTTTCCTAAGCAACACACACACACACACAGGCACACGCACACGCACCTTCCCCCCCCCCCCACACACACACACCAAACCACTAGAGGCAGAGAGGACAAGGGAGAGGAACAATGGAATCTGCTGCTACAACCTCGCTCACCTTAACTCACTCCCTCAACCGCCCTTCAAATAGTATCACTTTCCCTTGGCCTTGAACTGCTTGGTCTCGTGTCTATCTGACGTGGACAATCATAACAATACCCAAGTGTCGATCAGCCCAGAGCGCGCGGCCCAGATGCATTAAGCCCACGCCAGCCTGCCTGCATCGCTGTTTCCTATTAACCTGCCACACTAATTCATGTCGACCTGAACCACCACGCCACTCCAGTGTTTCCTCGCGTTATCCCTTCACGAATGGGAAACCTTTTACGAGAGAAGCTTGAGTACTATCAAAACCACACGCACACACACACGCACGTCATACCATACCACACTACCCCTACCACACCTAACACTACCATACTACGCCTGCCACACCATGCCACGCCACACTACTCAACACCACACCACACCACACATGTTTCTCCCCCAGTGTGTTCAACTTCCCCTTTCCCTTTACGGTAGGCGGTCATTACCTCTCCCTCCCCTAACTGCCACCACACGCTGGGTCATTAGCTGAGCTCACCTGTGCGCTAGGAGGGGAGAGAGGGAGAGAGCGACGGAATAGAGCGAGGGAGGGAAGGGTGAGGGGAGAAGGGAGTAAGAGGGTGGAAGAGACGAAGACTGAGGAGGGAAAGGAGGTGGTGATAAGAAAGAAAAAGAAAGAAGGGGAAGGGAAGAGGGAAGAGAGGGAAAGGCGATGGTGATAAGAAAGAATAAGAAAAAGAGGAAGGAAAGAGGGGAGAGGATGGAAGCAAGAGAAGGTATGTGAAGGATAAGAGAAAAAAATGAAGTAGCTAAAAAAAAAATCCCTTAAGATTAAACGTACTTAGCAAACTGAACACATTTTGAATCATTGAAAAAGGTATAGGAAATGAGTGTGTGTGTGTGTGTGTGTGTGTGTGTGTGTATCGCTTCTACGTGAACTTCAATTATTTGTTCACACTTACAAAATAAAACTTCAAAACGTTAATTAAAACACGAAAAAGGGAGAAAAAGACCAATGTACTAAGGAACAAGCGAGAAAGTTACAAATGAAAGACAATGGAATACAGAAAATCGTCTCATACGAGGGAATGAGGGAGTGAAGGAGTGAGGGAGTGAAGGAGTGAGGGAGTGAGGAAGTGAGGGAGTGAGGGAGTGAGGAAGTGAGGGAGTGAGGGAGTGAGGGAGTGAGGGCAGGAAATGCGGTACAGAGAGGGGAGATAAGTCTATATTAATTAAGATGGAATGTGTAGTCGTTGCACGAGTCTGTAACACTGCTCAGCTCAGGCTCTGCTCGAGTGCATTCACATCCAAATAAATTTCCTTGTAACACACACACACACACACGCACACGCACACACACACACACACACACACACACACACACACACACACACAGATACTGGTATACAAGAATTAAGTAAATTCCTAAACACCACTTTTAGTATATAGTAATAAAGAATAAGTACAACACTGTGCCATACTTACATACACACATACATATACATACACAGATGGAGCAGCCACCAAACCTACACAATGGCTACGATGCTTGTTTAATCCCGGAAACACTCTTTGTCACTTAATTTGGTACACAGCGTCAGTGTCTGCTGCAGGGGCGTCCTTACAAGGCGGCGCTGCGGACAGACGGCCATAAATATGAACTAATTGGGCCTCTACACCTCGACCACTACATCCAATTCCGTGTAACATGCAATATTCAGCAAATAATCGAGGCTGCCGCCATTACGGGGCGAGGGAGGTGCGGTGGGCCGATGTAGTCCTGGCCGCCTCCTGTCCGCGGTGTAAATACAAGGATAATTTAATTGGATCTGACACCCAATTAAGCGGCAGACATGTATTCCGCCTTATCAGAGCAGGCTGGAGTCGCCCCCTTCATGGCCGCCCATGATTCACGCCCATCAGACGTACCCTGCACTTTCCAATTATATTTCTTCTTGTAATACCGCACAGAGCATCTTGGCTTCCACGTGGACGGGATGACTGACGGTGTGGGAATGGCTGCCTTCACTGCTTTATTCTACACGTTGGTTGCATCGACTTTGTATAACCTATTGTTAGTCTGTCAAGAATTCAGGTTACTATTCCGTCCACACATACGGTAGTCATTCCATCAACAAACCTGTCATCAGCAAGGCTCTCTAAGGTCATGCTGCTGGTTGAGCCTCTAAGGTCATGCTTCTGAATGTGTCTTGCTGCTGGTTGAGCCTCCACCTCTGTAATACTCAGGCCGCTGCCTCGTGGACTGATGTTTTAAGTGGAGTTTGTTTTGACATATGTGGAAGGACACCATTTAGTTTGCAGATATATATCGAATAAAAATTTATCATTCATAATAATGAGTATGATAATCGTTTCTGAATCTAATTGTTTGTTGTGTTTTGTTATGATGAAAATGCACATTATTAGGGTACAATTTGGTGTTCCGGTTTTACAGTTATTATTTGTCCCACTGGAATGCAGCTTTGTAATTACGTGAAAGCTGTACTCTTGGGTTTTATGCCTGCAGTAAACCCTCTCGACTCCTGCGTCCTGCGTGAAAATTTAATCACGTTGATACGATAGTATGAGGTTCCTGCTTCCTTGATAAGATTAACATTTTGTGCATTTTGTGACGTAAGCCCCACTGTAGTATTTAGGGGGAACTGTAAAGTCAATTCAGGAAAGCCTAACACTTTCGCATAACAGAATCACAAGTATTAAAACCATCAATACTTCAATGTATTAACGACGACGCAAAATAAAAATAAAAATATATAAATATAAAAATAACAGAACAGAGAATCTATGCAAAAATAACAAGAAGAGCGGTAATAGGAGGGAAGAAATAATAACGAAAAACATGAACTTTAAATGCAGAGGAAGGAAAAACAACGTCAGAATAAGAGGGAGGAGTAAAAATAAGCGTATGAAGGTACATTTCTGAGGAGGAGGAGGAGGAGGAGGAGGAGGAGGAGGAGGAGGAGGAGGAGGAGGAGGAAGAATATCACAACCTAGCAAGGATGAGGTACAAGGAACAGCTAAAAATGGAGGAGGGGGGAGTGTGGTTAGTGATATCGTCCAAGAGGGGAAAGCAGTGGATAGTGAAGAGGAGGGGCGAGGGTAGTGGTTACAGAGGGGAAGGCGACGCAAAGGTTGTGGTTGATTGGGGGAGGGGAGAAGAGGAGGCAAAGGAGAAGGGGAAAGAGAGAAGCAAAAAAAAAAAAAAGATGAAAAGGAGAATTGCCACTGATGGAGAAAACAATGATGGGGGATAAAGATGGGAGAGAGAAAGAGAGAGGGAGGGAGAGAGAGGGAGAATTAAATGATAAGGGGAAGATATAGGGAAAGTAAAAAGGAGGGGGAAAAAAGGGGAGGAGGATAAAAATGCAGGAATCCATGAGGGGAGAGGACGAGAAGGGGAAAGCCAGAGGGGGTAGTAAGGGGTAGAAAGAAGTGATTACATGGCACAACGGAGCCGGGAAATAAACGAGTGAAAAAGTGAAACCCAAATGCGTACAAGGTGGAAAATATAGGAAGATGAGGGGGAAGAGGACCAAATACAGCGAAGGAGGGAGGGGAGGAGAGAGGCGAAAAAATAGAAGGAAGAAAGGTAGGACAAAAAGGGAAGGAGCAAGGAGAGGGAGAGAGAGAGAGAGAGAGAGAGAGAGAGAGAGAGAGAGAGAGAGAGAGAGAGAGAGAGAGAGAGAGAGAGAGAGAGAGAGAGAGAGAGAGAGAGAATGAGATAATGAGAGAAAGAATGAGAGAGAGAGAGAGAGAAGCGAGCGACACTGTTCCATGACAAAGAAAATAAATCAAAAGATATAGTGTGGCAGTGTAGGAAGGGAGGGGTGGTGGAGGTGTAGACGGAGGATAAGGAAGGAAGAAGGAAGGGGAGGGAGGGAGGGAGAGAGGGAAGAAGGGAGGGAGGGAGGGAGGGAGGGTAGAAAGAGTGAGGGGAAGCATGACGAAGCTTCATGCAACACGGCCGTAAATTATCCGAACCAGGCGAAGCAGTGGTCTCTAGGGACGCCCGGGCTGGAGGGGGAGGAAAACTGTACACGGTAATTTACGGTGCTTAACTGCAGGCTGGTGATCGAGCGTGAGGTGGAGGGTCATTGGGCGGCGGGCGTGCGTGAGAGTGCACTGATTACAGGTGACTACTCTGGCCCACACACCTGGTTAATCTAGCCTATTGACATGGCGAGTCCGATGCTTGGGGAGGTGGCGCTGTGGTCCAGGGTGTGCTGGGGTTATTAAGGTGGTTAGGCGCGTTGTTGTCATTAAGGGTCATTACTCCAAATAACTGGAGGAGGGTTGCAGGCTTGGTCCGTCACGCCCAGTCACTCGCCACCTCCACTGCGACCTTAACCATGTTGACTTACAAATTTTCGCCTCTTGTTGGTTGCCATTACGAGGAGTGAAGGACTGTCCGTCGAAGGTGATTCCCACTGACACCAACGCACACCTTCCCCTCTAAGAGGCATCTGCATCCTGCCTGGACAAGTAAAAGTTAAATAATGTGTCTGGCGCCGCGACTCCCGTGTTCACTGACGTCAGAAGTGGAGGAAGAGAAAACAATAGGAGTCTAGAGTGTGACAACGGCGGCTTCCGCTTCAAGACACGACTAAGCAGCGGAAAGTTGGCGGGAAGTCTCGTCACAGTTCACAATGACTGTGGAGGGACAACAGCAGGCAACAGGCAGCTCAAGGCTTCCTTAACACACCATCACATCGCTCATGTGACTCTTCCAGCGGTTATTATTTTTTTCTCTCCGATGCTCCGCTCACAACATTAGGAGATATATTTTGACTTAAGGCACTAACATAATACTGTAGAGTAGAGGTTAATGTCATCATGAATGTGCTGCAAATTATCTTATACGATGTTGCATCAAAAAGAATATCATTCGACAAATATCATACTTTAAAATGCTTTTTATTCTCACTTTCGTGAACACCTTCAATATGAAAAACTTCCCAGCGTCTTGGGTACAACGTGTGTACGCGTTACTATTCATAAAACACCAAAGTTTATCCCTTTCGTCAAACTTTTTCCATACAAATACCAGCTTGAGGATGCGAGGGCATCCTGTGTGCATCCCTGGCACTCCTTTGTTCCTCTCAAGCCATGACCAGATCCCTCACGCGCCCACTACACCCTCACTCTAGCAGCTGCTCTAGCTTCGCCTTCCCCAGAGCCAATATTTACACCGCTACTTCAACTCGGCTCCATCCGGGATAGATTAACTTATTGGAAAAAGTTTCGGAATGTTCTAGGCCTGACTGAAGGGTTTCCTAAGGTATCGAGGAATTTTCTTCAGGCTTGTAGGTACTCGTAGCTGTCTGTTTGCTGTGCTCAGTGAAGTGGTGAAGGAAATTCATCTTTCAAAGCCTCAAGTGATATTGTTTATAATATAAAAATAACTTATTAAAAATAGTTGAAAATAAAGATCAACTTGTTCACAAAAGACACTGTCAAAGAAAAATCGAAAATCCATATTGAGAAGTTTGAAGATGTTCTGATATCCTTCAAAGTATTCAAGTCATTGTAAGTTAAGTTATAAGAAAGACGGTTCCTTATGCAAAACGAATACAACATTAGCATCAAAATGGAGTCCCTATCACGAAACAAAAAAAAGAGTAAGGTGAGCTTCTAAATGTATTAATGGTTAAGTAACACCAGAAAGCCTTGTACTTCACCTTCCATCCAAGGATCACAGAGATGCAGAAAACAAGTCCACAGCTCAACATTTCACAACTTACCTATAAAAGGAAAAAAACAACAATTATAAACATTGCATCACCAACATGGATGACATACAACAACTACACCAGATAATATACAGTTAGACAGTAATCATGAACACAAATAATACCGATGACATCAATTCCTAAGGACATGAAATCATAAACATAAATGACAAACTATATACATAACACTTTCCATCAATAAACATCCTTCCTTCTCACCCTTCCCAGGCATCAGCACAACACCACACTAAACCTTCAAGGCATTTCAGCGCTGGAGCAACACACCGACATGACATAAGGCAAACATATTTCTCTCCTGTACCGAAAATAGTGGAATTCACCTGCATTAGGGAGAGAGGGTCTGAGGCTGATTTACTGGCGCCACGATTACCTGGGGAGCAGTAATAACAAGTTCACCGATTTAAAGAGCACATGATCGTCGCATTGCAAAATTAAAGTGTCCGGCGCTGGCATAATTACATTGAGCAGAGTGTACACGGTATTAATGTTGCGTCGTCTACAGATGCACGTCTTACTTCACCTTTTGTTCCATTGTGTATATTAAATCCACGCCGCCTCACCGCCGCCTGGTGAGTGCATACAGCGATATGGAAGTTGTGCAGAGAAGGAATGTTCATCTACTTTTTTTTCGTTGTAAATACTGAACTCTTGATGAGGTGAATGTTTGTGTAAGTACTTCATGTCTGGCAGGAGTACAGGTGAGGATGGACACACACACACACACACACACACACACACACACACACACACACACACACACACACACACACACACACACACACACACACACACACGTACACGTACACGCACACGCACACGCACACGCACACGCACACGCACACGCACACGCACACGCGCACACGCACACGCACACACACACACACACACACACACACACACACACTATACGTACACCAGCAAGCAGTGTACACATTAAAATGATATTCACACTCATTTCTTGGTAAAACATTTAAAAAATAAGTAATACAAATGTCTAATAGTAAACTGGTTATTTTCACTTCCTCTCATTGATAAAAAAAACAACAACATATATTACATTCCAGCAGACCTACGCTAGCGCACTACTTAGGATAATTGCACTGGATAATACGTAC
>JAXIVD010000804.1:0-10000 GCA_036785275.1 Cancer borealis
AATTGTGTGCACGCTACTGACGGAGGGTCTGCACTGAAGCCTTCCTGACGAGACAAAGCCAACCTGAGTACTGTTGTGGTGAACTCGACCAACCAAAGTGGTGCTCAGCCATCGGATCACCTTTGTTATGTCACCAGTATTACTTCTTCCATTGGCTTGTTCTAGGAAAGGTGAAGTGGTGCCTTCGTAATGTGCTGTCAGTTATGTGTCTTTGTTCCTGATGAGAAGAGATTTATGATGGACTTGTTTGGATTTTCTTTGTTCGTATTTTGGCTGTTTGTCTTTCTTTGTCTATCTTTCTATATCTATTTATTTGAATGTTCGTTATTCCAGTTATCTCTCTGCCAGTCTTTCTCCGAGTCCGTTAACTAGTCAGTCCATCTGTTATTCTGTGTATCTGTCTGTCTTTGTATCCACGCAAAAATTAAAGAAAGAAATAAATTAAGAAATTAAGATTTAATGTTTAGATTGTTAAAAAAAATAATGGGGTCAGTGAGAAAGAAAGTAAGAGAGGAAGAGATTTATTAAGCATAAAGCAACTTCATGTTGTATAGTTCTGTGAATTTCCTTTTTCTATGTAGTTTGCACATCATAAGAAATCTGCCGTGTATTGAGTCCCTTTCGAGTAAGTCATGATTTTTTATTTGTATTTTTGGACATTTTTTGGAGTAGATTCAGCAATAATATTTTTGTCTGTATAAAACATGTTCTCTTGCTGCACATGGAAGGTCGTACTCAAGGAAGAATAACTGTCTCACTTAATAGGAGAGGAAATGTTTCCAGCACTTCACTCCCTTCCATTTCATTCCTTTTTATGACACATGCAATAAGGGGACATATGCTGTAAACCTCCCATTTCCCATGAATAAATTGTAGTAGTACTAATGGTAGTAGAAGAAGAATTAGCAGTAGTGGTAGTTGTAGTAGTAGTAGTATCAGTAGTAGTAGTAGTAGTAGTAGTAGTAGTAGTAGTAGTAGTAGTAGTAGTAGAGAGGTTGGTGTTCCTTCGCGTGTAGGTTTTGTGACTCTCTTGAAGGTTAGTGAAAGTTTGAAGTCTTCCCCTCAACACGGCTTGGTTTGACAGGCTTAGAAGAACTTTATCGTAATCATCGCTATTAGAAAGTTTTCCCCTTCTGATTTTCGATAAACAGACTCCTCAAATAGCTGAATAGATAACATAAGGTGAAGACAGATCGCTGGGACTTCTTTCTTCACCTTTAAACGGACACTATTTCCGCCTGTTAGTATAATGCATTGGTTCTTCTTTGGCTGATGCTTAAGAAACTGCAGTGACCCGTAACTTTTTCGTCGCTGGTTATTGCAACGTTTTCGTGTTCTGTTAGTCAACTTATACTTTGGTCACGGGGTTACAGAACACTAATTTCTAAAATGACTTTCATTAAAAATCTTTCCTTTTTCTATATTTTAATTAACAGATAATCTTTCCTTGCTCCTTCTGTTACATAATAACTTCATCTTATCTCTTTGCTTTGACACATATAATCAGGCACATAAGTAATTCCTCTAGGAGCTATAACATATTCATAATTGTGGAGCAACTCAATATAAATAATCATGGAGCAACATATAATAAGTAATTATGGAGCAACACATAATAAAGTTAATCAAAAGGCATACACATTATACGTCATAAATCCTACATAAAATATCCTTGCACTAAACATCCTAAGGCTGCTTTTAAGACTGCGTTAGAAGAGAGCTTCCACTTACCCCAAATATTAGTAGCCCCATTGTGAGCTGAGCTGTATGAACCTCCTCAGGGGTGAGCCAGAGTCTATCTGCCTCTAATGCAGTCTCTCTGATTTTCAAAATCTTGGCAGTTACCTATTTTCTCCAGTCACAGCGACTGTGAGTTCCTAACTTTCAAAATGTAAGGCTATGTCTCTTAAGCAATTTTCATAAAGTTCTGTCTCTTTCGATTCCATAAAGTTTAGTTCTACAACGGCTGGCACTCAACCGACTTTTCCCTTGTGCCTTTCCTCACCGTTCGTCAAAGACACTTGAAACTTTCACTTTCTCCCCTCCGTGCCCAACATCTGGTTTATGGCTAAGGGGTCCCTCTGGCACCCTCTGACCCTCTCTGTTTATCTCTGTTTATCCTCTGTACAACACAACTTTGTGTGTCGACTCACGACAACTTGCTGATGTGACTTACTTATTTATTATGGACCCGTACAGTGTATTGCCTTCCAGGTAGTTGAATATTCAGGTGGACAAAGAGGCGCATTGAGGTGGCACAAAGAAAGTTTAGCTCGTATATTTCAGGGAGATTTCCAGGCTGAGCATTCTCGTGATTATTCATGGAATGGAGTGTTTGATCTTTTGGCGAATGATATCTAGCGTGGAATACACGTGTGTGATTGGTCGTTGGACACAAGGGGTGCACCGCTTCAGAAGTAATGCCTGTAATATCACGTCTAAGTGTGTAGGAAATGCGGCAATATCATAGTGTTGTGGCGAGGCTGTGAGGTACGAAAAAAGAAATATATTAAATAATTGCATATTATTAAAAAATGGCCAGACTACACGTGATAAACGTAAAAGATAGATTTTACAGTTAATTTGACAGAAAAAGAAACAGGGAAGCTGCATCTGACGGTGAAGGAGATGGACAGACGAGATGAGAGATGCAAAGTTAGAGCGAACAAAAATATAAATAAAAAAGGAATGAGAGAGATGTCCTGGGATATAAATGCGTGCTGCTTGATGTAGATAGGGATGATAACGATGATCATGATAACAATGATGTATCCAGATAATATCCTCTTTAAATCTAAGTGCTTGCCAACGCTCTCTAACAAACTAACAAGCGGTATTTCACGTTACAGACCACTGATCAGAGCGCTGCACGTTGCCAAATGGTCTGATGCTGAGTGCTAAATTCAAATACGGAAAGTGTGTGTGTGTGTGTGTGTGTGTGTGTGTGTGTGTGTGTGTGTGTGTGTGTGTGTGTGTGTGTGTGTGTGTGTGTGTGTGTTATTGTGCGTGTGTGTGTGTGTGACGAAACAATGACAAAACAATAACAAAATAACAAAACAAGATCAAAACAATGACGAAACCTCACAGGCATAAGAGTCTCGATGCCACGTTACGGAACTTGATGCTCGCAGAATTGACACAGTATTGGCGACGTTGGGTTGGCCAGGTGTGTGGGAGAATGCCAGGTGAGTGGGAGAATGCCAGGTGAAGGCGCGTACCTGTTTGAATGGAATGGTTACCTGTCCACACAAACAGGTATTCATGAACTCGTAAATCCTTGACCTAGTTTTATTGAAGGATTTTGTGATT
The DNA here is from genome assembly GCA_036785275.1 of Cancer borealis. NCBI lineage: Eukaryota > Metazoa > Arthropoda > Malacostraca > Decapoda > Cancridae > Cancer > Cancer borealis. The sequence goes on from JAXIVD010000804.1 coordinate 3,310, forward strand.
TAATATTGCACACCAGCAAGATATTTTAAGTAGATTCTAATGGCAAGATCCGTAGGAGTGATTTACTTTTTTATATTCGACAGCCTGTAACTAATTATATAAAGAGGTGAGAGTATTTATTTTAATGGATGTGATTATCTCTGCAGCAAGTAAAGTGTTTTTATTTTTGTAGTGGAGTAATGATGATGATGATGATGGTGTGTGTGTGTGTGTGTGTGTGTGTGTGTGTGTGTGTGTGTGTGTGTGTGTGTGTGTGTGTGTGTGTGTGTGTGTGTGTGTGTGTGTGTTCGTGTGTTCGTGTATGTGTGTGGGAATTTACTTCAGCATTGCACTATTTCCCATGAACAGTTGGGTACGTGCCTTGGACAGTACGGCAAAGCGCTCTCTCTCTCTCTCTCTCTCTCTCTCTCTCTCTCTCTCTCTCTCTCTCTCTCTCTCTCTCTCTCTCTCTCTCTCTCTCTCTCTCTCTCTCTCTCTCTCTCTCTCTCTCTCTCTCTCTCTCTCTCTCTCTCTCTCTCTCTCTCTCTCTCTCTCTCTCTCTCTCTCTCTCTCTCTCAATTTTTAAAACATATTTAATGTGAAGAGAAAATAAATTGTCATGAACTATTTGATTTGCAACAAAATATAATAATTTAAAAAATCGTAATAAATTACTTACTTTTGATTACAGACAATAAAATAATGGCGTTCAAACAATAACTCATAGTGGTCCAAATTTGAATCGTGCTTCCCCAATTCCGTACCGCTGTCTTAAACGTTTCATAAATTACCTTGAGTACCTTTCAGTCTACCATTATAACTCTAGAATCATCAAAGGTTAATGTATTCCAGCTTTTTCATCGTTATAATCCTGCCGTCCCTGCTCTGTTGTACCCCAGGTCTCGGCTGATCCCCAGTACCGGTACGGGCCCGTCATTGCCAATCTTACATCCCCAGCACAGACTCAAAGACACGAGCATGGAACAGAATATGCTTGTGATTTATTTTGGCTTAGAAGCTCAAAGATTCCTGAGCTCGAGGCTTTTACTGAGCACTGTGAACTTCGTAATATTTATATATCTTTTTTTTTGTCAACATAAGGACTGTCTTATTTGGAATTGAATAGACAAGAGGAAGGTTTATATTTGAACCTTATAAGAACATACGTGAACTATATAATTGGAGAGGTGAAGCTGCTTAGTGAAGGCGACGGTACAGTTGGGAGTAGAAGGGGCGACACGTTGAACCCAGACACACTTGGGTATCTAAAGTTAAAGAAAGACTCACTGGTAAGGATCCACTGAACACCTTAATAGTAATAGCTATAGTAATAGTAGTAGCAGTAGTAATAGTTGTAGTAATAATAATAATAGTAGTAGTAGTTGTAGTAGTAGTAGTAGTAGTAGTAGTAGTAGTAGTAGTAGTAGTAGTAGTAGTAGTAGTAGTAGTAGTAGTAGTGGTAGTAGTAGTGGTAGTAGTAGTAGTAGTAGTAGTAGTAGTAGTAGTAGTAGTAGTAGTAGTAGTAGTAGTAGTAGTAGTAGTAATAGTAATAGTAATAGTAGTAGTAGTAGTAGTAGTAGTAGTAGTAGTAGTAATAGTAGTAGTAGTAGTAGTAGTAGTAGTAGTAGTAATAGTAGTCGTAGTAGTAGTAGTAGTAGTAGTAGTAGTAGTAATAGTAGTAGTAGTAGTAGTAGTAGTAGTAGTAGTAGTAGTAGTAATAGTAATAGTAGTAGTAGTAGTAGTAGTAGTAGTAGTAGTAGTAGAAGTAGTAGCAGTAATAGTAGTAGTAGTAGTAGTAGTAGTAGTAATAGTAGTAGTAGTAGTAGTAGTAGTAGTAGTAGTAGTAGTAGTAGTAGTAGTAATAGTAATAGTAATAGATTACAGTAGTAGTAGTAGGTGTGCATTGCTTCATCTCTTCGTCGTCGGGTCTTGGGGCTTGACACGCCATGCAACAGGGTGTCATTGGGTCTCTTTATCCTCCAGTACCTGAGGGTCATGAGGGGATATGTAAGGCCAGAGGTTAATCAGCTATATTATAATCCATGGCTTATGCAAAGACTCCCCTCATGTTTTTGTTTTGTCGCCCTCGTTAAGGAAACATAATTAAGCGTAACTTTATAGTGTCATCAATGTTATTAGTGTGGTGTAATATTATGAGGTAACTGTTATTCCATTGTTCTTTGTTATGTATTCAAATTGCTTCTTTCTTTTTTTTGTTTGTTGTTGTTTTTACTACCTGTGGAGATATTGTTTAAATATTTATTGCTACATAATTGTCTTTGTCCTTTTTTCAGGTAAGAGAGCTGAAAAGAAAAAAAATATGATAAAATAGAATCAGCTCACTTCCCGAAAATATTCAAAGAAAGTTATTAATCAAATTCAGAGTCTGTCTATCTATCAGTCTGTCTGTCTGTCTGTCTGTCTTGTTGTATCTGTTTGTCTGTTTTGTTGTGTCTATTTATCTGTATGTCTGTTTGTCTATTTTTCTCTCTTTCTCTCCCTCATGGTCATTTAAGAATAGCCTATGACCTTTTCTAGCTAGACTCACAAAAATAAAAACAACAATAATTTAGTAAGACCTCTGCTTTACGCTTGATAGGATCCGTCCATCATTTCTTCCCTTGCAATCCTTTATCCTCGCCATTCATTGCCTTCATTTGCTCTCACCTAAATCCGTATTGTATCTCCTTCATCTTCCTTTATTTATGATCACTTGGTATCGTTTTCGTTTCTATTCCTTCATTCTCGTCACTTCATTAAGTTCCATTCCACTCCATTTGTATTTCATGTTTGCTCTCGTTCCCTATTAATAGTAGTTTTTTTTTCATTATACTGTATCCTCTCCGTTATTTCCTCTTTTCCTTCCTTCCATTTATTGCTTCTGTTTGATTTTCATTCATTATTGTTCCTTTCCTTTCCCATTCCTTCCCTTCCCTTCCCTTTCGTATTCTTTTCTTGACTTTCTTTTTCTTTCCTTCCATTCCACTTTTCATTCTTTTCTCTACCTCTTGGTTTCCCCCATTCTCACATTTATCATCTGACTTTTTCCTTCTATCCATGATAAAAACTTAGGGAAAAAGAAAGAGAGAGAGAAAAAAAAAGAGAGAGAGAGAAAATAAAGAAAGAAAATTGATTAGAGTGACCTTGAGCTCTGTCTTGGATTCTGCGTCTCGTTGACCTTTCCTTGTCTGGTAAATTTCAAGGACAAAGCAGTTTGGACTTTAAATATCATTGCACGATGGCACACACACACACACACACACACACACACACACACACACACACACACACACACACACACACACACACACACACACACACACACACACACACACACACACACATGAAAAACAAAGACGAGCATGAATCGAACTGTTTTTTTTATATTATTGATTGATAATAATAGTACTAGTAATAAGGATAATAATAATACTACTACTAATAATAATAATTTCTTTCTTTCAACAGTTGCGACATGTATTTTATTAATTCAAAATAGTTTCTTACAAAGGTACAAGCATTGAAAGAGTATCTATATCACGTGTTGAAGTTATTGTTGTTATAAAGGCGTGCGACGTTGTGTAGGACCAAAGCTCTTCATTATTTCAGACAATTTTAGTCCAGTGTTGCAGCAGCTGTAGGTTAGGTTAGCTGTATTTTTAAAAAAAAGTTCTCACCCCTTTTACCGCGATACTTTTTTGTTATACAGTTCAAATTTACCGCTTAATCAGAGTAATCGTTATTTAGATATTTTTGATCATTGTCTTGTTGTTACGTATGAAATGAAACTATATATTTTGGTTTCATTATTTTTTTTAGGGAACATATATATTCTGTGCTTCTGGCGGTGATGCTCGGAAACTAATTTTACTTTTACGTACACTGTTAATTGTTTGATGGTGATAGACAATTCCAGCAATGTGAAAGCTTTTATTTTTCCTTTTTTTTAATTATGCATTTTATGGACGTGATATGATGTTTCCTGTCCTTTTTTTCATATTTTCCTTTTCATGGATGGCTGTATAGAAGTGGATTAGCTTCGGTGTGTTCAAATGCATCCCACAGACCGATATTGTAGGGTGTGTTTATCAAAAAGGCGGTTAATCAATTGGCTATGGATTCTTATGTGTCCCTTAGGTGTGTGTGTGTGTGTGTGTGTGTGTGTGTGTGTGTGTGTGTGTGTGTGTGTGTGTGTGTGTGTGTGTGTGTGTGTGTGTGTGTGTGTGTGTGTGTATGTATGTATGTATGTATGTATGTATGTATGTATGGGGAACTTTCTCGGTTCGATATTCCCCAATTTAATGCTGATATTGATACGACTGTTGTGCAAATGACTGATATTTTGTATAATTGTGCCATAGCTAGCATGAGCGCACCGGCGATTCCAACAGTGGACAATACAGTAAGTAGGTGGGAGAGGCTCTTGAGTGACACGGATGATAGGCGCATGTGGCAAGCAATAGATTGGCAAGGCAAGTATGAGGATGGTGATTATGTAAATGATTATACTAAAGGCCCAACCGATGAAGAATTTAGGAAATTTTATGAAGGTGTGTATAACCCACATGGTGTAGAATGTATAGAACCTAATGAATTCAGGACAAATGTAACTATACCAATTCTAGATGATGACATAACAATTGATGAAGTTGGTAAACAAGTTCATAGATTAAAGCATGACAAGGCTTGTGGACCAGATGGAATAAGTCCAGGTATCATTAAGATCTTACCAGCTCGATGGACGTATTTTATACTAATGTTCTTTAACTCAGTATTTTCCTCTGGTTCTTATCCTGCATCCTGGCAGACTGCTCGTATGGTTACAATATTCAAGAAAGGTGACAAAACACTGCCCAAGAACTACCGTGGCATAAACATCATCAACTGTCTAGCAAAATTGTATGATATGGTGCTGTCGACTCGTTTGAACTTGTGGTTCGCACCATTTCGGGAACAGGCTGGGGGTCAGCAAGGACGAGGCTGTATTGAACACATCGTCACTCTTAGACTATTAATTGACCTTGCCAATAAGAGAAAACAAAAGTTATTTGTATGCTTTATCGATTTTTCGATGGCCTACGATCGAGTGCCTCGCATGAGGTTATTCCGCATGTTGCGTGAGTTGGGTTGTGGGTCGCGCATGCTGGCGGCGCTGGTGGCGGCGTACGCGGCAACGCTCACTGTCATTGGCACTGCTGTACTAGAGTCCAAAATCGGTGTCAGACAAGGTTCCCCAACATCCTGTTTATTATTCATAATATTTATAAATGCTATGATTAAACTGATAAAATCTAATTGTGAGGCGGACGGCTTTTTGCAGTGGCTACATCTCTTAGTCCTCATGGACGATACGGTTCTGCTCTCGACGACGCGCCGAGGCATGGAGCATAAGCTTATGCTCCTTAATCAGTTTTGTGTAGATAATGGAATGCTTGTAAACAGCCTTAAGACAAAGTTTTTCGCAATCCAGACGTCGACGAGAGATCATAAGCCGTTCAGTATCGGAGAGATGGTGGTGCAGTGGTGCGATAGATACGTGTACCTGGGCAGTGTGTTCACTAGTGACGGCTCCCTGCGCTCCGCCATCACTGCTCATGCCCAGGCAAAGATGTGCCACATTCTTAAATTTGTATCTTTTTTAGATAAAAACAGAGACATCCCATTTTACGTAAAGAAAAAAATGTTTGAAGCAGCGTTAATGTCTAGCATCTTATATGGCTGCGAGTCTTGGTTTAATGGGGATTTGAGACCCATAGAGAAATTGTATAACTGGGGCATCAAACAACTACTTGGGGTTAGAATGACCACATGCACGGACGTGTGTTACGTTGAGCTTGGGTACCCGCCATTGAAGTCTATTATACTGTCAAAACAGAGAAAGTTATTCCAGCGACTGTGGGAGGAAAGACGCAACATGTCCGATGACCCGTGGGCGCACGCCGTCAGACTAACCATGACACACAACACGCCAATAAATACACACATGAATAATCTGATTAACAATTCTGTGGACGATGTTGCAGTGGGTATTGAGTCAATTAAATTATCGATTGCTAACTCTACATCATCCAGAAGACAAAGTTACCTCTTAATGAATCCCTCTCTAACAGTTCATGCTATTTATAAAAGCCGTGGTAACATTAATGAGTTGCACAGAATTGCGTTTAGTCGCCTACGGGTCATCGGTCACAACCTGGCGATCGAGACGGGCCGTTGGAATCGGCGCGGGCGGGGACGTCTCGAGGTGGCGGACCGGCTGTGTCCGTGCGGTGCAGTACAAACTGAGCTGCACGTGCTTGAGTCGTGTCCGTTGACTCGGGACGTAAGAGCACAATATAATTTCACGTCTTGGGCTCAAATAATTGAAAGTGATGCACAATACCCAACCGCAGAAATAGTGCACAGAGTGTTTTCCTGCTATGACTGAGGCTTTCAGTTCTAATGCATAGCTTTGGTTACTTGTTTTAGTTCGCTCCCTTTCATAGATTTAAATTTTATTGATTTTGAGTTGGTAGTTCTGATGAATTTTTCTTTTTCTTTTAGTTAAATGTGATTTATGTATATACGTATTTTATTTCATTTACGAATGTTTAATTTTTAAATGTTTTATGATTACTGACTTCGTTTTATGGGTGTTTAATGTTTTATGAAATTATTGTGTTTCATGAATTTCAGTTTAACGATTGTTAATGTTTTTTTTTTTGGATATGCT
>JAXIVD010000804.1:17500-20000 GCA_036785275.1 Cancer borealis
AGAGTCTGTAGAATGGCTAAACGTGTGGTAAGGTTTAGTTATGAACTGATTTGAGTTGTAGGAGTCATTACAAGAATATAGGTGCAAGTTAAGACTATATGTGGTCCTAACGTCGATTAAGTCGATTACGGATAAGTACGAGAAATAATGAAAAAAACAAACTATGCGTAGGATTGGAATGGGATATGGTTTGAAAAAAAGAGAAAAATATTTATGCTATTACAGCATAGTTCTTTGTTATATTTGAGAGGTATCTATCTCATGATGATATTTATTTACTTAAAAAATGATACCATTAAACAAAAACAACTAGCATTTAAACTCTGATCCCAATTGAACTACGTGCTTTGTATATAAATTGGTAATTTTATAGGGAATATCTGATATGATTTTCATCAACATTGGTAAAATATTAAATTCATAATAATGATTTTAGTATTTTTTCGAACTAAATCAATTTATTTTTTAGAAATAAATGTTTACGGTGGAATGATCTAAAACTTAGCTGAAAACATTTAATTATTCCAATGTACAATATAGTTTAAAAGTATCAAAATCCATTAGCAAACCAAAAAAATTGTTTTCACCGAGTAGAAAAAATGACGAAAATACACCATAGGTTGAGATTGTTTTTACAAATCCACGAGGGTCTGTATGATGGTTAAACGTGTTGTAAAGCATAATTATGAACTGCTTTGAGCTGTAAGAGTTCTTACAAGAATATACGTGGAAGTTAAGACCATATGTGGTCCTAACCGGGTAACAAGTTGTGTGTAGGAGTATACGTGGGTTAAGGATAGCTATTATACCTTCTTAAAGACGAGATTCCTGCCCTAGTGTGAAAAAAGTCATTAGTTAAGTGTGTGGTATATGTCTGGTGCTTTTATTTTGTTTATTGTTTGTCTGTTAATGTCTGTTCCTGTTTGGTGTTTTGATTCACTGTTTTATTTATATATTAATTTATTTACTACATTTATATATTTCATGTGTTTCAGTTTGCTTGTATTTTTTATGTATGTGTATGATAGAAGTGTTTATATGTCTGTCTGTCTATCTGTCTGTCTGCCTGTTTATATCTCTCTCTCTTTCTTTTTCTTTCTTTCTCTCTCCCTCCCTTTCTCCACATACACACATACACATATGAGAATACATATACCTGGTTTAATGTTCTTTTCACAACATTAATATTACCTTATCGTCTTTTTGCCTCAATGGGATGTAAGAGACTAGAGAGAAAGAGCTTGAGGCATGAGGAGGGGAAGCGAAGGGAGCAATTTTGAGTCTGCAAGAATTATTTTATAGGAAAAAAAGTTACCTGAAAAGATGAAGGGATATGTATGAGACAAGTTTTCTTACTCACATTTATTAGATAGAGCTTTTCCTATGTTTTTTTTGTGTTTGTGTGTTTTTTGACAATTTACAGTTCCTGAAAGACTTAAGATTTATCCGTAAAACTTAAGGTTGCACGTGAGGCGACAGTTTGGTGTTTGATCGTTTCTAAATTTGTTTTGAGAAAAGTTTTATTTCCTCAACTGTACCTGACTGACCCTTCCACAGTCCTGTTGATTTTACCTCCCTTGTCTGTGCATGGCATGATTATTCTATTAGTTTTTGGTTTAATATACATGTAGATATTACTAGATGTAACATGAATCTTACCCACACGAGTAGATTGTATGGCATATATAAATGCTTTTCACTACCCACCAAACATACATTCACAATATATCAGGTAGAGGACGGGAAGAATTTTGAAACCTTTTTGAAATGATATCCTGTTCCACTAGCTAGCCTGAGAGAAGCCTTGTGCTGATGATAAAGAAATTCCTGCACATCCATCATCCTAACTTCTATGTGTGATATTTTTTTTAGTAGTTTATGTTTTACTGTCACACCATCACGAATATTACTTTGCACCTCTGAGACACAATAACGCTTCCCTGCAGGCATCATGTTCACGCGGGTGGAACTCTGTAAGGCACGACACGAGTTGCCTTGGACAGGAAGTCGAGGTGTTGCAGCAGTCATTCGCTGGGTTTATGTCTTGGAGGAAGTATAACAGGAGAGGCCATGACGTCACACGAGTGAAGCCGCTATAAGCTCCGCCCACCTATGCAAGTCAACCCAAAACATTGCTCTGCTGACTAGATCCCCGACACTCACCCACCTCAATACTTTGTCGTTATGCCGGCTTGTTCGGTCTATGGCTGCACCAGGAGAAGTGAGAATGGAGAAATATCATTTCACCGGTAAGGTGTAGAGATTTTCACGGCCAATCATTGTATGAAATGCTAGAAAACTGGGTTAGATCATGAGCGCGCCAAAATTTGCGGGAAATCGTAATGACGAGTTGTCTTCATAATTTTACGCACAATTTATCTTATGTGAGATCTCCATGCGAATAAATCAAATTTAAGTAATGCATAGATCTATATGTATCATCAGAAGTGCAGTGAACATATACTATTGACTATTAAAAGTCACAAATGTGATAAATCTT
>JAXIVD010000804.1:25000-27500 GCA_036785275.1 Cancer borealis
CCCATTTTCTATGCTACTCGGGGTGACAGGCCACCCATTTTTGGCTGCCGTAAGGCGCCGACAACCGCTGTTTAACAGCGGCCCGAACAGTGATAAGGGTCACTGCCGTATATTTTTATTTATGGGAGATTTGTTTTCTCCCCCCTGAAAGCGGGTCACAAACCCCGTCTGAGATTAGGTACCTCATTACTGTTTGGTGAACAGGGACCACACACTTATAAGAGACTTGGTCCATATGTCTCCTACCCGGCGCGGGGATCGAGCCCGCGACCTCTCGCTGTGTGTGTGTGTGTGTGTGTGTGTGTGTGTGTGTGTGTGTGTGTGTGTGTGTGTGTGTGTGTGTGTGTGTTATTCACTGCCACAGTCTGCTGCTGGTCTCTATGGAAAGAGCTCAGAGCTCATAGTGACCAATCTTTGGGTTGGACCGAGACCACTCACACACAACACACCGGGACAACGAGGTCACAACCCCTCGACTTACATCCCGTACCTACTCACTGCTAGGTGAGTTTAGGGTTTTTTAGAAAGGATGTAGAGACAATAAGAAGGGAGGGAAATAACGGTTGGAAGGGTAGTAAGGCAGGAGATAGTATGATGAGGCAAGACAGAAGTAACAAAGACGACAGTATGATAGAGCGAGACAGGAAAACAATCAGGAAACGTTATACTACAAGGGAAAATAGTAACGTAAGAATGACTCGTAACATAGGCGGTAATTTTGAAGGACTTGACAGGAGACCAGCAAGTATAACTAACAAAGAACAGAATAAACAAAGGAAGGGTGAAAAGTTAGCTAAAGTTGATAAAAAGACTCTCAGTGTATACTATTGCAATAGTCGCAGTATTAGGAACAAAATAGATTTATTAAGGGGATTAGCGTGCTCAGAGGACCCTGATGTTATTGCGATAACAGAGACATGGCTAGACACATCACGGAGGGATTATAAGTCGGAATTTGAAATAAAAGGTTACAACGCATATCATAAAGATAGGGAAGATAGGAAGGGCGGGGGAGTTGCTATATTCGTAAAGGATTCTCTAAGTAGTTACACAAGCACAACAGTAAGATCTGACGTTGACAGCGAAACAGTATGGGTTGAAATAATTAATGGCAGAGAAAAGGCACTGTTAGGATGTGTTTACAGAGCCCCTAATCTATCGAGAGAGAAATCCGATAAAATTTTTCAGCAAATAAGCGCAGCGGCTAGATATAATAATTTATTCATTATGGGTGACTTTAATTATCGAAATGTAGACTGGCATAACAATATTGGCGATAACGATTCGGAGGATTTCATCAATGTAGTTAATGATAATTTTCTTAAACAGTTAGTCGATAAACCAACAAGGGAAAATAGCATTTTAGATTTAATATTAACTAAATCCGAAGAATCAGTCAGCGGATTAAAAATTGAAGGTAGACTGGGCGGCAGCGACCATGAAGAAATACGCTTTGATATTGCACTCGGGTCATATGTTAAAAGCGAAAACAAAAGTATTGTGCCTGACTTTCGAAAGGCAGATTTTAAGGGCTTAAGGAAGCACCTTAAGGAGGTCCTTAATCCCGAGATTACTGGTAGGTCAGGCGAGCCACTGGAGGGGAGGTCAGGTAACGTATTTGGAGAGGATCAAGGGGAGCTTAACGAGGGACAAATACCTAGGGGGCAGGTCAGGTCGAACACAGCAATTAGCGAGAGACAGCTGGATCTAAATGGGGGAAGGGATTTTGGAGGTCAGGTCGAGCAGGAAGGAGGTGGTAGTGTGAATGTCGAAGCAGATAATAATAATTTTATTCGTGTATCGAGGACAGGACAAAATAAATATATCCCCAATAGGATGATAAGATCAAATAAAAACACACCCAGATGGATGACAAGTAAGTTGAAACATATCATAGGGATGAAAAGGGGAATATATAAAAGAATAAAAAATGGAGAAACTGATCTGAGGGAAAGATATAATGCTTTATCTAGGACGATAAAAAAAAAAACTATACGCAAAGCTAAGAGGGATTATGAAACTAGAGTAGCTTTTAACGTAAAAAATAACCCTAAAGAATTTTTTCAACTGTATAAGACGAAAACTAAAGACCGAATCGGACCGATTAATAGGGATGGAATTATAATAGAGAGTAATGAGGAGATGAGCGAAGCCTTAAATCAGTACTTTGTAACGGTTTTTACGCAAGAAAATTTAACTTCAATACCTGCTGTGAAACAAATATACATGGATGGAGATGCAAACAAACTCACAGATATCACAGTATGTAAGGAGGATATAGATAAGGAGATAGACAGCCTCAACGCGTCAAAATCACCTGGAACAGATATGGTCTATCCTAGAATATTAAAGGAATGTAAGGACGTCATTAATGTAGCCTTGACTGGAATATTTAACAAATCAATAGATACGGGGGAAATACCAAGTTTTTGGAAGCAGGCAAATGTAGTACCAATATTTTAAAAAGGTGATAGGAGCGATGTGTCTAATTACAGGTCAA